>PVJN01004235.1:0-92201 GCA_004026805.1 Lasiurus borealis | reverse complement strand
CTTTTAATATTCTCTCTTTGTCTTTTGCTCTTGGTATTTTAATTATGATGTGTCTTGGTGTGGTCCTCTTTGGATTCCTTTTATATGGGGTTCTGTGTGCTTCCTGGACTTGTAAGTCTATTTCTTTTACCAGATGTGGGAAATTTTCAGTCATTATTTCTTTAAATAGGTTTTCAGTATCTTGCTCTCTCTCTTCCTCTGGCACCCCCACAATTCTGATGTTGGTACCCTTGAAGCTGTCCCAGAATCTCCTTACATTATATTCACATTTTTGGAATCTTTTCTCTTCTTGCTTTTCCAGTTGTGTGTTTTCTTTTTCTTTATATTTCAAATTTTTGACTTGATTCTTGCCTTTCTCTAGTCTGCTGTTAGTACTCTGTATATTTTTTATTTCAGTCAGTGTCTCTAGTTGGTCCTTTTTCATCTCCTCTTGGGACTCGCTAAATTTATGCATCATCTCTAGCATCTCTAGTTGGCTCTTTTGCATCTCTAGTAGACTTTTTTGCATCTTCTCTTGGCTCTCGCTAAATTTATCCATCTTTTCTAGCATATTCTTGAAAAACCTTATAAGCGTGGTTTTGAACTCTATATCCAGTCGTTTTTTCCCCTCCATTTCTTTTGTTTTTGATCCCTTTCCTTGTCTTGGCATTTTCACCATGTTGGGGAAACTTCTGTACTTGCAAAACCTCAGAAGCCTCTGTTGAGCTTGGGATGGGTGGAGTCTCAGGGCTCAAGGGACCACCTTGCCTTCCAGTCGGCCCCGCCCTCCACGGCCCCCGAGTCTCACGTGACTGGGTAATCGCTGGAGTGGTCCTTGTGTGTGCGCGCGCCCACAGTGCCTCTAGACCGCTGCCTTTCCAGCTCCCCTATGCACCAGGACCACACGAGTCTATATCTCCAGGGTTGGCACAGTTGGGAGGGTCTATCTCCTGCCCAGTCGCAAAAGCCAGTGGCACACTTAGCAATCTGTCCTCTGTGCTGTGCCCGTGTGCGTGCGCAACCTCGACCAGATCTCCTATCTTTTGCGACTCCCCTAAATTTCCGTGCACTTCTCCCTTTTCACAGTCCAAACTCCCCCCATATGAGTTTTGGCTGGGTCTGGCATTTAGTGTCGTAGGATAAGGTGTTCAATGCTGTTGGGAGTCTTCAATGCTGTTTTCTCTCCCGCCAGAGAAAGCCAGCCAGGTACTCGGGCATCCGCTCTCTCAGCGCACGTGTCTCCATACCTCAGCTTTTTGCAGCTCCTCTGGGTTTCTGTGAGCCCCTCTCTTTCCTTCTAGTTGTAGAACTTATACTCGGCCAGCTTTCCTGTGGTTCTGGATGATGTCTGTTCAGTGTTTTAGTTGTTTTGAAATTGTTGTGCGAGGCAGCAGTGTAGGTGTTTTCCTATGCTGCAATCTTGGATTCTCCTTGTTGCTCTCTTTCTAGTTCTTTGAGTTGTAGAGTTAGGTAATTTATTACCGTTGTTTCCTGTTTTTTTTTTTTTTTTTTTTTTGCAGTAGGCTGTAGGGCTATGAACTTCCCTCTCAAGACTGCTTTCACTGTGTCCCATAAATTGTGTATTGTTGTGTTGTCATTGTCATTTGTTGTCATGATGTTTTTTACTTCTTTCTTGATCTCTTTGGTTACCCAGTTGTTGTTTAATAGCATGCTGTTTAGTCTCCATGTGTTTGATTTCTTTCTATTGTTTTTATTATAGTTGATTTCGAGTTTTATGCCACTGTGGTCTGAGAAAATGCTTGATATGATTTCTATCTTCCTGAATTTGAAGAGAGTTTTTTTTTTTTTTATGACCCAACATATGATCTATCTTTGAAAATGGCCCATATGCACTGGAGAAGAATGTATATTCTGTGGCTTTGGGGTGAAATATTCTGAAGATGTCAATTAATTCCATCTGGTCTAGTGAGTCATTTAGAATTGATGTTCCTTTGCTGATTTTTTGTTTAGAGGATTTGTCCAAAGGTGACAATTGGGTATTAAAGTTTCCTACTATGATTGTATTGCTGTCAATCTCTCCCTTAATGTCCTCCAAGAGTTTTTTTTAATGTATTTAGGTGCTCCTATATTGAGTGTGTATATGTTTACCAGAGTTATTTCTTCTTGTTGGATTGTTCCCTTTAGTATTATGAAGTGGCCTTCTTTATCTCTTGTTATGTCCTTCACTTTGAGATCTAATTCGTCAGATATAAGTATTGCAACCCTAGCTTTTTTTTCATTTCCATTTGCCTGAAATACCATGTTCCATCCCTTCACCCTCAATCTGTGTGCATCTCTTTTCCTGAGGTGGGTTTCTTGCAGACAGCCGATATATGGATCATGTTTTCTTATCCAATCAGTTACCCTATGCCTTTTGATTGGAACAGTTAATCCATTTACATTTAAAGTTATTATTGATAAGTACTTATCTGTTGCCATTTTTAGTCCTTACCCCGGAGTTCCTTCTTTGCTTCTTATTTCTTTTTACTACAGCAGATCCTTTAACATTTCTTGCATTTCTGGTTTGGTGGTAATATATTCCTTTAGTCCTTTTTTGTCTATGAAGCTTCTGATTTCACCTTCAATTTTGATAGAGAGTCTTGCAGGGTACAGTATTCTTGGATTCAGACCCTTCCTTTGCATGACTTTGTATATTTCATTCCATTCCCTTCTGGCCTGATGAGTTTCTGTTGAGAAGTCAGTAGCTAGTCTTATGGGGGTTCGTTTGTAGGTAACTTTCTGTTTCTCTCTGGCTGCTTTCAAGATTCTTACTTTGCCGTCGGTGTTTGCCAATTTAATTATAATGTGCCTTGGTGTCGGTGTGTTGGGGTTCAATTTGCTTGGGATTCTGTGAGCTTCTTGGATTTGTGTGGGTTTTTTCTTTCCTATATTGGGGAATTTTTCTGTCATTATTTCTTCAAACAGGTTCTCTTATCCTTGTTGAGTTTCCACTCTTTCTGGAACCCCAATTATGTGGATGTTGTTTTGTTTCATGTTATCCCAAAGTTCCCTTAGGTTCTCCTCTTGCTTTTTAACTTTTTTTTTCTAGATGCTGCTGTACTTGGGTATTTTTTCCTTCCGTGTCTTCTAGGTCATGGTCCTCTGCTTCTTCTAGTCTACTTTTTATGCTTTCTATTGAGTTCTTTATAGCAGTGATGTCCTTTTTCATTTCTTCTTGTTTATTCTGTATTTCTTCTACGTTCTTCTGCATTTCTTCTTGGGTCTTCTTTATTTCCTCTTGGCTCTTACTCAGATTATCAATTTTGTTTTCCATTCTTTTCATCCACCTTATGATCATTTCTCTGAACTCTTTCTATGGCAGGCTTATTTCTACTTCTATTTCGTTTACTTTCTTTTGTGGTGAAACCTGCCTTTCTGTACTATGTGGGCTGTTTCTCTTTCTGTCCATGGTATTTCTTCTCCAGGTGTCTGGTTATGTAGTTCTCTCTCCTATTTTGATTGAAAGGTACAAACTACAACACAACCAGGTACAGTACAAAAGGCACTGAGTAGAAATATATTCATGATGTTAATAATCACCAATAAGGTGGCCACCAATGAAAGTCAAATTAGGGGTAAGTAGAGAAAGAAGAAGTGGAAAATGAGGAAAAAGTAAAAGAAATAAATGCCTAAATCTAATTGGGAGAGGGCAAAAATGAATAAATGAATATATGCACAAAAAATAAAATAAAATAGAAAAATAAAAAGGAGAAGAAAGAGAAGAAAAGAGGAAGGGAAAGAAGTCAGAGAGAAAAGAAGGAGGATAAGAGAGTAAAGGGGAACAAAATATAGATGTCAAGAGAAAATGCCTATAGAACAGTCTAATCCAAACAAAGGCTGGCAACCAGTACCTGGAGATTAATACAAACTACAAGTAACAACTGGTATGGAGGGAGGTGAGGGAAAAGTGAGATAAAGACCAAACCAAAAGAAAGCAAACAAAAAGCAAAATAAAACAAGTAGTATAAGCTAAAGTAGTCTCACCAAAAAAGTACAAAAAATGCATATAATCACAGTTCAGGCAAAGAGCAACAAAAGGTAATAGAGAAAAACAACTTTTTGGATAGTGAAGTCAAGAAGAGAGAAGTTTGTATGGACTTGGAGTAGGGGATTCAAAATTAGATATATAAGGGGGTGAAATTTTAATCAGGTAAAGAGAAAGAATAGGGAGAATCTAAAGTTGGAAAAGGAAAAGAGAAAACAAGACAACAAAATGGGGAAAGTTAGGAGGAATGTGTTGGTATAAAGATAGGGTTGAGATAGAGCAAAATTATGCTAAAGGAAAGATGAAAATAGAATGTAGAACTCTAATCGCAAAGTACAATAAAGGGAAAACAAAATGACACTTGTCTTTTTTTTAAATGGTAAACTAGTAGTTGTACTAATACTAGTTGAAGACAAAAATGTAGTAATTAAAAAGGTAAAATCAATTGAGGAGGAAAGAAAAAAATTTGTTTTTAATTGAAATATGCAAAAATGAAAAAATATAAAATAAAATTAAAAATTAAAAAAAAAGAAAAAGAAAAAAGGAAAAAAAATAGAATGGTCATTCACTTCCGCTATTGTTCTGCTTGGCACTTCTGTTTCCCAGTCAGGAGGGTATTGCAGTTCCCTGTGTTCCACTGCTGAGTTGTGTTTTAACCTCTTTATTCTTTTGTGGTTATGCGAGAGTCAATTTGTATGTCATCCACTGGGTGGCAGTGTTTCTGAATTGATCTCTGAGACAAAGCACAGGTACTCTCTAGGCTATGCTCAGATCCTGCTACTCTGTGGTTCTCAAAACCGGTTTGTGGGGATTTTGCAGCCGGGACACTGTAATAACTCCCAGGCTGTCCCTCTGCCTCAGATAAAAAACGAGTCATTTTCTAGAGCTCCTTCCTCTCTGTCAACAGCTTAGAGAGTTTGCCTCCACACTTAGGGATCACACCCTGCCCCACATCCACGGACCTCTCCAGAGGCAGATTTCCCACAACCCAGTTCCCACAGTGTGCGTGTCTCTGTTCTGTGGGACAGGAGACCTCACCTTATCCCAGGCGAAATCTGACCTTTCCGCGTGCTGTGTGGAGCTCCTCTGAGTCTGTGTCTGCACAGATTGGAGACCGGTGTTCTGGGTCCCTGGCTGTTCAGTGAGTGACTCAGCCACAGTGTTTAGATTGCCGCAGACATCCACCTCCCTCTGCAAGATGGCGCGGTCTCCGCTTTCGCACTGGTGGCTCTGGCAGACAAAAACCCTGTAGCAGTGGCCAGGAGAGCCCCGTCCAGCAGTCCCTCACCTTCTCCTGGAGGATAACTGACTCTTAACTTGCCAACAAACACTCCCAGTGTGACTCTCAGCTGCTCTCTCTCCCTCTGCCCACTGACAAAGCTCCAGACGTGTCTGTCTACTCCGCCGCCATTTTTCTTCCCGAAATGCAGATTCTTGGGCCTCATCCCAGATTCCTGTCTTAGTAGGTCTGGGGTAGAGCTATGAAACCTATATTTCTACTCCCAGAAGATTCTGATCCAGTGATCCACAGACCACCCTTTGACACTGTTGTAGAAGTTTATTGGCTACTGTATATGCACTAACATGTTTGCTCATTCAGACTCTAAGGGAGAAATGCTTGGAGCAACTGTCTCATATAGTTGGCAGTGACTAAAGCCAGGTTCTGGTGGGGACAGAGTCTCAAGCTGCACTTTGTCCTCTTCTTTGGCAGGGGGCGCTTTGGCCAGGTTCACAAGTGTGAAGAGAAAGCAACAGGTCTAAAGCTGGCCGCCAAGATTATCAAGACGAGAGGTCTGAAGGATAAGGTAATGGTTGTGCCATGTGGGTGTTTCCTTACTGTTATCTTCACTTCATTGAATATCTGTTCCTCTTCTCAGGATGAAGTGAAGAATGAGATCACTGTCATGAACCAGCTGGATCACGTGAACCTCATTCAGCTCTATGATGCCTTCGAGTCTAAGAATGACATTGTCCTGGTCATGGAGTAGTATGTGTTCCCTTCTGCTCCCTCTTCCACTCCCCTACAAAGCTGAGCACTGTGTGGAGAAAAAACAGCAGCACTTGTGACCATAGTGCTCTGTTCTATTGCTGAAGTTTCTAGATCCATGCTTGGTGCTTGGTGTACCACTGGTTCTGATAATCTCAACAGTTTCAGAAAGGACATTACTTAGAAATAGCTATTTCTATATATGATTTGATCAATAAGAAGTAGAAAAGCAACATAGATCTAACTTTATATGTTAGCTATGCTCTAAAAAATCCAGCTTAAATATTATTCTTGTTGACTTGGAAGATAGTGATGTTTGAACTATATATATTTTACTGTCCGTGTCAAACTCTTAATAAGTAGGGCTAAGAAATTTCCTTTTAAAATAAGCTTTCTAAAACTTAATGTTTAGTTAGAAAGTGAATCAGTATTGTGATTCAGTTTATTTTCTCCTCATTTTGGATTTTCGTTATCATTGTTTAATAAGGAATTTTGAATACTAAATATTTATCATCAGCCACATAGAAGCACTTTATCACTAAAATTAATCTGGGGAGACCCTGTCTAACCCTCAGTTGGTGTTTATAATTTTCCTCCCTGCCTTCTTAGAGGCCTCTTTATTTTCATGTCTGTTAGAAAGTGGTAGATGTAGACTTACTCGATAGCAGCAACCACTGCATGAAAGGGAGTTTGTGACTTTGTAAAACTGATGGCAGGTAAGACAAAGGCCTTCAACCTAAGAGTCATCTAACTGAGATAGCAAAGAAGGCAGAGAAAGAACTGTGTACACACCTTTATTGGAAGAGCTAGAGGAGCTTACACACCAACCTGCAAGGAAAACATGTTCATGAAGGAATCAAGACTCAGGACTTCACTCCTCTCCCTTCTGCAGTGTGGATGGAGGCGAGCTCTTTGATCGGATCATTGACAACAACTACAATCTGACTGAGTTGGACACCATCCTATTCATCAAGCAGATATGTGAGGGAATACGACACATGCATCAGATGTACATTCTTCATCTGGACCTGAAGGTAGAACATGTTTTGTATCCTGAATTTTCCCCTTGTGTGAATCAGAGGGCCCATCAGACACTATACACCATCTTGGGACACTGTGACTGTCATTAAATACATATTAAATAATTAATAAAAATCAAGATTCTTAACCTTACCTTTCCATTTCCAACTTCTATCATCCACTAATATTTGCATTCTCCTTCTTTAGAGACTACTATTCCAATTCTTGCAACTTGTCTGTGTTAAAGGAATCCACATGGAGATCATTTTCCTGAAAGTTTAGAATTAAAACCACCACCATCATTACCAACATGGTGCCCTTGTTGTGTCCCAGTCATTATGTGCTAAATAGGTGGGAGGATTTTACTAAGTCAACATACCCTTGTAGTAGCCAAGCCTTTCAGCTCTCCAGGAGTTCTCAACATTCTTCTGAAACTCAGGCAGCTCTGAACTTTAGGGCTTTGCTTTTTGATGGGCATGCTAGAGGACTGAAGAGAAACCAATTGCAGGATGGGATACAGGGTATCCAGAAGAGTAGTGAGAAAATGCTGGAAATGGAAAGTTTCTATAAACAGTGGGAATCCAAGATGCCTTCCTTTCTTCTCTTATTCAATGAGCCTTCCATTTTTGTTTTTGTTTTCTTAATATGTTTTTAATGATTTCAGAGAGAGGAAAGAAAAAGGAGAGAGAGATGGAAACATCAATTATGAAAGATAATCATTCATCAGCTGCCTCCTTTATGTAGCCTACTGGGAATCAAACTGTGATCTCCTGGTCCATAGACTGATGCTCAACCATTGAGAAACAACTGTCCAGGCAATGACCCTTCCCTTTTGATTTCTCTTCCATTATGAAGTCCCTAGGTTGTAGTTACAACCAATGAAAGACCCAGGGCTAATAATTGACCAGCTCTGATATTTCGGCTGAGCATCATGAAATGTATTTTCTGTGTGGTATTTTCTCATTGCCCTGTTTACATAGGGTGGCAGTGAAATAAAGTATTCTACGTAACATACCATCTATGGTAAGTCATCAGGGGTTGTAGAAGTAAATGCACTTAACTTCCTTAAATAGTTTCCCATGGGCTTCTTTCCTATAACTTATCTTCCCTTGCTGTTTTGATTTATGTGCTCTGCCTCTCTTATTCTTAGGGCAGAGTAAGTGGTATATAAAATGGCAAAGTCAAAGCTGAGGGCTTTGTATTAGCAAAGCCCCCAGCTATGAGCTGAGTTTGAGAATGCATATTTTCATGGAGCATTTAATTGAGTATGGATATTCTGCAGATATCCCTAGAGGGATTTAATTGGCAACTGGAAGTAGGACCCGACCTATCATAAGTCAGACAACTTCATATGTGGCTCCATAATGTTGACTGAGGACTTGCAGTGAATAATTTAGGCTATGACTTGCATGTAAAGATAATAATGAAGGCAGCAGCTGGACAGGACATTAAAGACCAGTCATTCTTTCAGAAAGCTCCTTGGAAGAAAAAGGGCCAAAAATATTGAGTGCTTATTATATGTACAGGAGATTAGAGGTGACTTAATGCTCTCCTTTATACTTTTCTCTGTTTTACAAATCTTATTCAATGCATATGCTTTAATTCCATAATTAGAAAAAAATAACGTTTGAAGTGCCCTTGAAATTGCTTCTTTACATTATGCAAACAATTTTGTGTGTGGTGTCATAGTAGGCTGACAGCTAGATAGCTTTATACATGATTGATCAGTTATTTAAGAATAAAAGCAAATGTTCTTATATGGTACCCACTTCTTGAAAGTTTTTTCTCAGAAACATCTGTTTTAGAGATATTTTAGAAAAGATCTTCCAAAGACATTATACCTAACCAATGAACTATGTTATTTCATAAACTGTTTTCTGAGTTTCTGATATCATCTAAACCTCCTCTCCACCCAGAGAGGATCCCACCTAAAGGATGGGACATGGGATTCTAAGTATTCAATTACTCAGCTCATTCTCCCCTTCCTCTCCCCAGCAATAAGGGAAGAGTTGGGAAAGATTAGAGCTTGAGAATCCAGGCAATTTGTTGAAAATTTTCTCTTTTATGGATAACCTTAACTTTATATTAAATCTCTCATATTTCTCTGACTTATGCTTTTCTGTCCTAACAAATGTAGGTACATGTGTAAGACATTCTGTAAACAGTTACAGTGCTACTATCAATGTTTCTCCCTCTTTACCCCAAGACTGTCGGATTAGCAGGGCTAAGTGTTCCCAGAGTCAAACTCCAAGAGAACACTTAGTCATTCAAGGGTGTTAGACATTGAGACCCAACTCAGCAAAACTTTGGAATTGTAGAGAATGAAGAATGAAATGGGGGAAGCCTTCCTTTGACACATAACTTTCTCATAGACAAATGCATAAAGAAAAGTCTGGAAGTCGGAGGATTCATATACTACTACATATTCAGGGTGGTTGTTTAAATGAATCAGGCCATTTCTCTTAGAATTCATAAATCTCCAAGAAGGGAAATTCATACTTCATAATTTTAGGGGGTCAGATGTCAGGTCTGAGACAGCCCCCACAGTGCATTTGGAAAGTACTGAAACAGTCCCCTTTTTCCTTCCCTTATGGAGGCCTCCTGCATGACCTCACACATCATGGTAAACTGCAGGAGCAGGGGGGAGAACAGGCCAAGTAATGCAAGTTTGGCATGGTACCCAAAACCTCGTCTACCACATAATTAAAGGAGAAAATACCCACACAGACAAGCTAGCCCAAAGTGAAAAGCCTGCTATGTTTTTCCTGAGCATCGTTGTATTTTTAGTCATGGTTCAAGGACAATTTGAGTGAACGATGGTTGTTTTTATTGCTAATGTGTCTCTTTCTCCTGGCAGCCTGAGAATATCCTGTGTGTGAATCGGGATACTAAACAAATAAAAATTATTGATTTTGGATTGGCCAGAAGGTATGTCTATTTGAACATAGGTGTATGAATGGAGTTAGGGAGCATGATGAGTGCTCTTTCTTTGTAAAGACAAATCTGATAGATATATCCCTTCATTTCATACCCTTATTTAGATTTACCTTAACAAAAATTATATTTCAGTTTTACTATGCTGACTTTGGAATTTGAATGTTTAGAAGTTTCTACAGTGCATGGAAGGAAAAAGATGAACAATTAAAACCCAATATAGGCAGTCCTTGGGTTATGTTGGATTTGATGTACATTGTTTTGTGGTTACATCTCCATTTCCCATTTATTTATATATAGGAAAAGTTTTGTCATTTCGACATGTACATATGTGCTTTATGGTTTTTATTACTTATTTATCACAAGTAATGGTCAGAAATTATTAACTTTCTTTTATTTATTTTTTTTACTGTTCCACTTCATTACTGCTGTGCATGTGCTTAATGTGAGTGTTGTAGGTGTTTTGTAGGTGGGTTCCAACTTACGGTGAAAATTGCGTTATATCATGCCATATGAACAGATCTCTGACGTAACTCGAGGACCTACTACTGTACAGTGAAGTTATTAAATTTGAAAACATTAATTCAGAATTTGTAATAGTTTTTTTGTCTTTTGCATTTGTTCCATCTGTAAAGAGATTTATTTTAAAAAAATAGTCATAGTCTAAATAAGATAGCAAGGGGTTCTGGAACATCTAAGATTCTGAAGGAACAAAGAATTTACATGTACTTCAACTCATTAACAATGAAATCAAATAGATGTTGGAAATTATTGCATTTAAGGTATTCTATATAATAAAAGCCTAATATGCTAAGTGTCCGGTCATCCAATCATCTATTTAACCAATGAAAGTGTAATATGCTAAAGATATGCTAAGGCCACTCAACTGCTCACTATGACATGCACTGACTACCAAAGGGCTTCAACCAGTAGTTTAGTTTAGTCTCAATTGAGACTGAGCAAGATGGGTTGGATGTTCCCTGGAGCCTTCCCATGGTCCCTCCGCAGCCCTGTTTGTGCACTGGTGGGGTCCCTCAGTCTGACCTGTGCCCTTTTGCAATCCAGGACCCCAGGGGAGATGTCAGAGAGCCAGCTTTGATCTGATCCCACAGGCTAGGGGGCTTCTAATTAATTAATAAGGGTATTCAATCTATCTACTTGTCAAGAATCACATAAGTTTTTATTTGATCACTAGAGGCCTGGTGCACAAATTTGTGTATGGGTGGCATCTGGCCAACCAGGCCCCAATGGGGGCCAATCAGGGCCGGGCCCTCCACAGGAGGTTGGCCATCCCTGCTCCCAATCAGAAGTGGGGTAGTCAGGGGTGGATCTGGCTGGGGGAGGGGCTATAGGAGGTTGGGAGAGCCAATCAGGGCCCCAATCGGGCTGGTTGGCTGCCACAGTGCATATCATAGCAACCAGTCATTCGGTCATTCTGGCATTCCTGTTGCAAGACTTTTATATATATAGATAGATATTCTATAATTCAGGTTTTCTAATTATCCTGAGTAGCTTTTCTCATAACTCTTTTTGATTATTAGATTATTAAAATTTTATTGTATGAATTATGACTTAAAACTCTTAGAACTTCTTCACAAGTTTTTGATACTTTGAAGTGATTTCCTTTTAAGTCTATTTATTCTAAATTTGTAGTATGGCTGAAGTCATTTTGTTTATAGACTGTGTCTTTTCAATTTCTATGATCTTTGATTGTCACTCACCATCTCCCCACTTGTCTTCTAAATTTCAGATATAAACCCAGAGAGAAGCTGAAGGTGAATTTTGGAACCCCAGAGTTTCTTGCCCCTGAAGTTGTGAACTATGATTTTGTTTCCTTTCCCACTGATATGTGGAGTGTGGGAGTCATCGCCTATATGCTGTAAGCAGTTCACCAATCTTCTGACACTTATTCTCAATCACCATGCATATTCTATGAGGTTTTTCTATTTTGAATGAAAGCTTTAATTTAGCTATCTTAAGAATAAATGACACCATAGTCAACTACTTTCTAGGCTCTCTTGCATGCTGTGGGTAAAAGAAGTAAATTCCTTCCCTGACCATCATCTGAAAAAGTAACTGTATGTCTTCTTTACTGATCATTTCAACTCCTAAGACACCACCCAATGCCTTAAAAATAATTTTAAAAAACATCCCTTACTCCTAGAGGTGACACTCCCCATGTTTGCCATGTGCGTGTATGACAGACCATCTCAGCAATAAATGCTCTAAGAGCAGGTTATACTGGTCTGTGAGATGCATAGTCAGGTGTGGCTGCCACTTGGGTCCCTGCAGTTCTTTAATAGAAATGGGTTGGGGGGGAGGTAAAGGTATATTTTTATGTTTAAATTATGTTTAAATATTAGGTTATTTTCTTTCTTTCATTTTTAAATGATAGAACCATAAAAAGCAACCTACTTATGAGGAATTTAAAGCAGTTGAAAAAAAAAATACTCACTCTGGACCCTGTGTCTTGTAGACTTAGTGGTTTGTCCCCCTTCCTGGGTGATAATGATGCTGAGACCCTGAACAACATCCTGACCTGCAGGTGGGACTTAGAGGAAGAAGAATTTCAAAACATCTCAGAAGAGGGCAAGGAGTTCATCTCTAAGCTTCTCATTAAGGAGAAAAGGTAACCCCAGATCATCCAGGGTTCTGGAAAAAGTTGGGGCTGTAGAGGAACAGTATTCACCCAAAACTATTAGAATTAATGACAGATAACTATTGAATTCCCTTTGTGAAGTTGCTATGCTTGCACCAAGTTGTAAATAGGAAGAGTTGATGCCCTTGACCCAATTTACTGATAAATAGAACTGCTTTGATCATGAGGTTTGAATGGAGCTGCAAAAACTCCAATCTCTGTCTTTTGCAATAGGCTTTTCCACTAAATGGCTCTCGCTGGGCTTCAGTGACTCATCCTCCAAATGAAGGTTTTGGGATGAATTATTTCCATGATGCCTTTCACATTTATGAAGCACGGATACAGCTCTGTGTAGCTGAACACTTAACTATTATTTCATTTGATAACCTATAATGGCTGTGCCAGGACATTATCTCTTTCAACATTCACTCAATTCCAGAGATGGAAATTATCATTACTGTTTTATGGATAAGACTCTCAGGAGTTTTCCCAAGATCATACAGCTAGTAAGTTGTAGAATTCATAATCAAATACAAGTCTACCTTCCCCAAGGCCAGTCACTTAACTGTTATGCACATTGCCTTCTATTTCCTGCCATGCTGAAACAACGTTCTTGTATGTTTCCGTTGGTGAAGAAGAGTAGGCTGGCCTTTTAGAATGATGGACAGGGTAAGGACATTGCCATTACCTTGCAAATACAGTTTTAAATGGTTTTATATCTAAAACATAGTACAGTAGGTAATTTTTAAGATTCTCAGGGCCAGCAATACTTGCTTTATTATTTCATTATAGTTTTGGCTTTTAAGTTATTACTAAGCATGACGGTGAACCAATACAAAGGAGGGAGCAGTGGAGGGGCTGGTAACACACAACATGGAAAAGGGTCAGGCACAGTGCCTGCCACACAGGAGGCTCTTTTCCTGAAGCAAATAGGTAATTACCTACAGTCTGCCAGGGAATGTGTCTTGGGCATTGAGGGCTGATGTATAAAGCCCAGCCCCTGCTTTTAGGTAACTCATGATCTAGTAGAAGAAATAGGTATTTAAAAATCAATTTGATGTGACTAATGCAAAGATAAAATGTATTGACAAGGGCCAGAGCTGAGTCCTAAAGGGGAAGAGGACTTGGCCAGTCTGGGGTCTCAGTCTGAGAGGAGGGGTAGTGAACAGGCACCGGTTTTATCTTGAATGGAAAGGCACACTTATGGAAAGCTGATGTTATTATCACTATTTATAACACTGAATGACAAGCAGTTAACAGAGGGAAAACATCAACTCTATCAAATCTTTGATAGATAAAAAATACAAATTTACTGAGAACCTATTTAGAGATGTAGTAAGTCTTCACTTAATGTTGTCCATAGAAAACTTGAACACTTGGAAACTTGACTTTAAGTCAAATGACATATACCAAAACCAATTTTACCAATTGATAAAAGCAGGAGTTAAATTCCTATGACATATTTCTGGTCACAAAAGCACCAACAAATTTCTATAAAATGACCAAAACACCAAAAATGAAGGTGAGCTAATGGCCTGGGAATTTCACAGTCTGTATCTGGTCTCCCAAAGTCATTAATTTTGATTAATTAAAAACAAGGACATGCCCTACTTATTTTAGTTCAGGCTTGAAAGTGGCTCAGGGCAAAGGTGGAACCCATACTGGACAGGATGCCCTTTCATTGCAGGGAACACTAGACACCCTACATTTGCTCAGATGGGACAGTGCAGAAACTCCAATGCATGCACGTGCACATCTCTAGGTTGTGGGAGGAAACCCTTGCAGACAGGACAAAGTACACATGCTACAGACAGTGTCCCCAGCTGAAATCAATATTTTCCTTATTGACATATAAGGAAATGACATTGAACTAAATGTCATTATTTGAGACCTGTTGTATCCATTTACATTAATAAATGACCAGTGTACCCAGAGTGTTCTCTGGTTTGATCACATGGAGATCCTGAGGTGAGGCTATTATCACCATCATGTTATCACTGGGAACAGTGAAGTAGTAAGGGCTCCTCAGAGCAGATTCTCAGCCAGGCTTGTTGCACTTCAGCCCCTTTGTCTGCAGGTTTCATTAATATGGAAGGAGCAGCAGATACACATTTGGGCAGAATGACAACTAGTTAAGTATTCATGTCAATACCTGATGAAACTAAGGCCAACAATAAATATTACCATGACAGAATATAAAATACTCTCTCCCAATACTTACATTAACTTTCCACCTATTTCTCTACTTAACTCTTTGAAACTTGTTTAGTTAAAAAGTTAGTAATACATATAATTAAACAGTTTTAATACATCAATTGCTTTTGCAATCATCAAGAATTTTTGTAGCATTTTGTCCTTACAATAATAAACATGTTTATTCTTTGACTGAGAGCTCATTTTATGAAGCTCAGATAGTACATCAAGAATATAATATCCTCTTTCTATATAAAAACCTAATATGTAAAGTGTCCCCTTTGGAGTTCAATTGACCAGGAGTTCAGTTGCTCGCAATGACATGCGCTGACCACCAGGGGGAAGTGCAGAATGGAAATCCCGGCTGGCAGCCATTAGGGACTCTCCCTGTGCATGAGTTTCATGCATTTGTCTTTTAGTGTATAATAAAAAACTAATATGCAAATTGTCCCCTGGATTGGGAACTCAACCAGAAGCTGGAGTTAGCCAGCCAACTGCCTGTGGCCCCTCCCTGGCGGCTAGCCCCACTGGTTTTGCCCCTTTTGGCATGGGCTGGCAGGACCCCACCTGTGCATGAATTCATACACTAGGCTTCTAGTCTACTTATATTTGAAAGTAGATGTTCAGTTATTAACAAGAATTTGGAATTGTCGCCTTGCTTTGTCTTACCCATGTTATTATCCTCATTGAATTAGATGATAACCTACACAACACTGACAATTTCAGAGCAATCAGAATGGCCTGGGAACTTAACAGTCTGCATCTGGTCTCCCAAAGTCATTGGCCAGAGCTGAGCTTGAATGCCAAGTGCAGGCTTCATCAGGCGTGTTCCCACTAATAATCTTCTGAATTTCTGTTTAGTTGGCGAATAAGTGCAAGTGAGGCTCTAAAGCACCCTTGGTTGTCAGACCACAAGCTCCACTTGAGACTCAAAACACAGGTAACCAAGGCTCTTCTTTGTTTGGTCCAGTTTTTTGATGACCAGATGCTTGAAGAATTTTAGCCTTAAAAGAGGTTCTATTTAATTCCTTTTCTCATAGTCTTCAAATCTATGCTAGTGTTAAATCGCTTAAACTGCTTTATTGACCAGTTTGTGTTTTTAAAATAAATGTTAATTGTGTTATGTTTATTATTAAATCTTTGTATCTATTATAAACTATGCTATGCATATATACTTAAACACCCAAACACACATATAGCTTAGGTCAGTGGTTGGCAAACTCATTAGTCAACAGAGCCAAATATCAACAGTACAACAATTGGAATTTCTTTTGAGAGCCAAATTTTTTAAACTTAAACTTCTAACACCACTTCTTCAAAATAGATTTGTCCAGGCTGTGGTATTTTGTGGAAGAGCCAGACTCAAGGGGCTAAAGAGTTATTTGCCGACCACTGTCCTAGGACAAATGAACATATAAAGTTTGGGAGACTATATCAATGTATGTTATGTCTCCTTAAAACAGAAGTCAGAATTTCTAACTTCTATACTTACCTGGTTTGGTCTTCTTTGGCACCAAAAACTATTATACTCAGCTTGGTGCAGATATTAATGTAAGCATATATAAAGGATACTCTTACCAGAGAGGAAATGAAGATGACAGAAGGATTTATTGAGAATAATTGAGCCTACTCCCTGCAATAACTTCTTTTAATAAATTCCTTACCTACCCTTATGGCCTTAATTACCATTTATATTCTGACTCACCCATTTGTCCCTTCAGCACAGATTTGTCTCATGAACTTCAAGTACACAATCCACAAGTGTACTGACATTTCCACTTGGATCTTCTCCTAAATTGAACTCATCTCCCCCCACCTCACCTCATCCCCAACCCCTCCCAGAGTGACCCCACTTAATGACCTTAAAGGATATATTAATTTTTCCCTCTTTCTCTCTCAATCCCCTCATTTCATGCTTAATTTATCCCCAAGTTCTGCACATTATTTCCATAGTTTCTTCTGGAATCTGTCTCCTCTCCATCTGCATGGTTATTCTGGTCCAGGTCAACCCTCACCTGAATGACCATGATAGCCTCCTCTAGATTATCTTCATTCAAGTCAATGACATGGAAGCAGATGGGTAGCACTTAAATAACTTTAAATAAACATTTAGAATGTTCAACGGAACAAGACATATTCAGAGCAATCAGCAGTCTAAGTCTTCGGGCTCACTGAGGGTAGGTGTGACATGACCACCAGGGGGCAGCATGAATCTAGGTAGCATTAATGTGATACACTTTCACTTCCTCCATCTCTGCTCCTCGTCCTCACCACTCCCTGGGGTTCAGAATGGAGCTTTTCTACTGACCAGTAAACCTTGGAATGACTATGCTTCAGGTACTCATTTTTTCCAAATTCAATTTTTATTGAAATTAGCTTTACTTCTAAATTCAGCATCAGTACTCAATTTTATTTGTGTCTGAATATACCTTTCCTTGATAATTGGTACTGATGGCAAGTAAAAATAGACATATTACCTATTCTGTACATTGCACAGACTACATAAACTGCTTATTAGGGTTACCAACCTATTTTGGGCCAATTTTCCACCAATGTATTTTTATCCAAGCTTATTGGTGTCTAAATACACTTTGACATGGTAGGATAATATGGAAACCACAGCAGATAATTAGTGACCTTATACAGTTTGGAAAGTGTTTAAAAATATTTTTTAAATGATGTAACAGCAACAAAATCACTTTTTTTTGTTTTTGTTATTCTATCTGCTGGTACCTAAGGTGGGTAGATATTTCAAGAATGGTGAGGATTAAAACAATTCCATTGCATAAAGCTAGTTCATTATATATTATTTTGAGTGTTTGTTTATTTATTCCCACTTGTTTTAAAGTGAATTTTCTAACTGGTGAATATACTAGAATCAGGAGCACAGAAAAGGAGTGAGCTGATAATTCTCAGGGGGAAAGGGATGAGGAGTGTACAGGGAGAGACTGGACAAAAATCATACACCTATGGATGAGATCAATGGGAGGAAGGGAAGGGTGGGAGCTGGGTGGAGGGGTGCTATGGAGGGGAAAAACGAGAAACAAATGTAATAATCTGAATAATAAAGATTTAATTAAAAAATAAAGTAAATTTTCTAAATTTTATAAGGGTTCATATTTTTAAAATGAAAAGGTAGAAATAGGCAACATTTCACATTAAGGGAGATGCAACAAGAGTAGTAAATCCAAGAGGACAGTTGGTAAAACCAGATACAAGATGTTTAATTTTACAGTTACCCAACTTATTGTAAAATTTTCTCTGATTTTTCTAATGACAACACTGAAATAAATGCATTATATTATCTACAATCATTTCTTTTTTCTTCTTTTTTTTTTCTTTGGTGGAAACAACACAGTGCTAAGGCAGAACTCAGTGACCCTATAATGAGGTGTGAGTCCATAGCTGTTCATGGTCCTACTTGATCCAGGAATTAAAACTGTGAAGATCTTGCTGAATGGGGGGTCTTTATGTCCCCAAAATAACTCCCCATAAATTTTTGTATCAGCTTGTTTGAATTTCTAGCTTGAGTAGTAGATAGCTCTGATTTTCATTTCTGCATTTGTCATTTACATTTCAACCTAATGAAGGAAGTCTTGCTGTATCACCACTGCTAACTTGAACCAGTTTTGGAAAAGGCCACAAAATTGTATTAAGATCCAGTTTTTGTTTTTGTCTTACTTGCCTCCTCTGCAGTACTTGCCACCATGATCTCTAGTCTGTTTTGAAAGTCTCCTCTGTGGTCTATGACACTGCCCTCCTAGCTAACTTTACCTAACTCTGTTGGAATTTCTTCCTATCTCCCATGAAGTGTCTTTTCCTTTTGTTCCAGACATTGCTTATCATTGCTTATCTGTTCCTGGCCCATTGCTCTCTTCAGTCTACCTATTTTTTAAAATTTCTTTGTTGATTAAGGTATTACATATATGTCCTTATTCCCAAATTACTCCCCACCCCCATTCACGCTCCCACTTCTCTGTTGTCTGTATCCATTAATTAGGCTTATATGTGAGCATATAAGTCCTTTGGTTGATCTCTTTCCCTTACCCCCACTGTCCCCTACCTTCCCTGAGGTTTGACATTCTGATTGATGTTTCTCTGACTCTGGATCTGTTTTTGTTCATCAATTTATGTTGTTCATTATATTCCACAAATGAGTGAGATCATGTGATATTTATCATTCTCTGTCTGGCTTATTTCACTTAGCATAATTCTCTTCATTTTCATCCATGTTGTTGCAAATAGTAAGAACTTCTTTACTGCAGTGTAGTATTCCATTGTGAAGATGTACCACAGTTTTTAATCCACTCATCTGCTGATGGGCACTTAGGTTGTTTCCAAATCTTAGCTATGGTTAATTGTGCTGCTATGAACAAAGGAGTGCATATATCCTTTTTGATTTGTGTTTCTAGTTTCTTGGGATATATTCCTAGAAGTAGGATCACTGGGTCAATTGAGAGTTCGATTTTTAGTTTTTTTAGGAAACTCCATACTGTTCTCCACAGTGGCTGCACCAGTCTGCATTCCCACCAGCAGTGTGCAAGGATTCCTTTTTCTCTGCATCATCACCAGCACTTGTCATTTGTTGATTTGTGCATGATAGCCATTCTGACAGGTGTGAGATACAACTGTATTGTTGTTTCGATTTGCATCTCTCAAATGATTAGTGACTTTGAGCAGGTTTTCATATGTCTCTTGGTCTTCCTTTGTCTTCTTTTGAAAAGTATCTATTAAGGTCAGTTGCCCATTTTTTGATTGGGTTGTTTATCTTCTTTTTGTTAAGTTGTATGAGTTCCCTGTAAATGTTGGAGATTAAACCCTTATCGTTGATATTATTGGCAAATATGTTTTCCCATGCAGTGGGTTTTCTTGTTATTTTATTGATGGTTTCCTTTGCTATGCAAAAGCTTTTTTATTTTGATGTAATCCCACTTGTTTATTTTTTCTTTAGTTTCCATTTCCCTAGGAACAGTATCAGTAAAGAAATTTTGCTTTGGCATATGTCTGTGAGATTTTGCTGCCTGTGGATTCCTCTAGTATTTTTATGGTTTCCTGTTTTATGTTTAAGTCCTTTATCCATTTTGAGTTTACTTTGGTGTATGGTGTAAATTGGTGGACTAGTTTCATTTTTTTGCATGTATCTGTCCAATTTTCCCAACACCATTTATTTTATTCATTTATTTATTTTTTTTAAATTTTTTATTAAATTTTTTATACATATCTCCCCATTGCCCCCCCTCCCTCCCAGGCATACCCCAAGCCCCAGTGTCTATGTTCATTGGTTATGTTTATATGCATGCATACAAGTCCTTTGATTGATCTCTTATCTACCTCATCTAACTTTAATCTTCCTGCTGTAATTTCACAGTCTGTTTGAAGCTTTACTGTCTCTGTATCTATCCTTGTGTATATCAATTTATAATGTTCTTTATTATCCACAAATGAGCGAGATCATGTGATGCTTCTCCTTCATTGACTGGCTTATTTCACTAAGCATAAGGTTCTCCAGTTCCAACCAGGTTGCTGCAAATGGTAAGAATTCCTTCTTTTTAAAGGCAGCATAGAATTCCATTGTGTAGATGTACCACAGTTTTCTGATTCACTCATCTGCTGACAGGCACCTAGGCTGTTACCAAATTGTAGCTATTGTAAATTGTGCTGCTATGAACATAGGGGTGCATAAATCCTTTCTGATTGGTGTTTGTAATTTCTTAGGATAAATTCCTAAGAGTGGGATTACAGGGTCAAATGGGAGATCCATTTTTAGCTTTTTGAGGAAACTCCATACTGTTCTCCACAGTGGCTGCACCAGTCTGCATTCCCACCAACAGTGCACAAGGATTCCTTTTTCTCCGCATCCTCACCAACACTTGTCATTTGTTGATTTGTTGATGATTGCCATTCTGACCAGTGTAAGATGGTATCGCATTGTCGTTTTGATTTGCATCTCTCGGATGATTAATGACTTTGAACATGTTTTCATATGTCTCTTGGCCTTCCTTCTGTCATCTTTCGAAAAGGTTCTATTTAGGTCCGTTGCCCATTTTTTTATTGGATCGTTTATCTACCTTTTATTAAGTTGTGTAAGTTGGCTGTAGATGTTGGAGATTAAACCTTTATCAGTGATAACATTTGCAAATATGTTCTCCCATACAGTGATCTTTCTTGTTGTTTTGTTGATGGTTTATTTTGCTGTACAAAAGCTTTTTATTTTGATGTAGTGCCATTTGTTTATTTTTTCTTTAGCTTCCATTGCCTTTGGAGCAGTATCAGTGAAAAAGTTTTTTTGGCATATATCTGAGATTGTGCTGCCTGTGGATTCCTCTAGCATTTTTATTGTTTCCCTTCTAATGTTTAAGTCCTGTATCCATTTTGAGTTTATTTTTGTATTTGGTGTAAGTTGGTGGTCCAGTTTCATTTTTTTTGCATATATCTGTCCAATTTTCCCAACACCATTTATTGAAGAGGCTATCTTGGCTCCATTGAATGTTCATGCCTCCTTTGTCAAATATTAATTGAGCATAGTGGTTTGACTGGATATCTGGGTTCTCTATTCCCAACACCATTTATTGAAGAGACTTCTGACTCCATTGTATGTTTATGCCTCTTTTGTCAAATATTAATTGAGCATAGTGATTTGAATCGATTTCTTGGTTTTTTATTTTATTCCATTGATCTTGATGTCTGTTCTTGTGCCAGTACCAGGCAGTTTTGAGAACAGTGGCTTTGTAATATAGTTTGATATCTGCTATTGAGATCCCACCTGCTTTTTTCTTTTTTCTCAGGATATATATATTTTTTTATTCAGATGAATTTTTTGGAAAGTTCATTCTAGGTCTGTGAAATACGTCAGTATTTTAATGGGAAGTGCATTGAACTTATAGATTGCTTTTTATGTATGGACACTTTGATGATGTTGATTCTATCAATCCATGAACATGCTTTGTTCTTCCACCTGTTTATGTCTTCTTCCAACTCTTTTTTCAGTGTCCTATAGTTTTCTGCATATAGTTAAGTTTTACCTCCTCAGTTAAGTTTATTCCTAGGTATATTAATTTTTTTGGTACAATGAAAAATGGGATTGTTTTTTTAGTCTTTCTTTCTGTAAGTTCATTATTGGTGTATAGAAATGCCATAGATTTCTTGGCATTAATTTTATATCCTGCTACATTGCTGAATTCATTTATTGTCTAATAATTTTTTAATGGAATCTTTATAATTTTCTATGTACAGTATCATGTCATCTGCAAATAAGGACAGTTTTACTTCTTCTTTTCCAATCTGGATGCCTTTTATTTCCTCTTCTTGTTTAATCACAATGGCTAGTACTTCCAGCACTATGTTGAACAGGAGTGGTGAGATTGGGTATCCCTGTCTTTTTCCTGTTCTTAGGGGAAATGGTTTTAGTTTTTGCCCATTGAATGATGTTGGCTATGGGTTTGTCAGATATGGCTTTTATATGTTGAGGTATGATACTTCTATTCCCACCTTTCTGAGAGTTTTTGTCAAGAAAGGATGTTGCACCCTAGGTAGTTTGGCTCACTGTATAGAGCATCGACCTGTGGACTCAAGGGTTCCAGGTTTGATTCCAATCAAGGGCATGTATCTTGGTTGTGGGCATATACCCAGTAGGTAGTTTGCAGGAGGAAGCTGATTGATGTTTCTAACTCTCTATCCCTTCCCTTTCCTCTCTGTAAAAAATAAATAAAATATATTAAAAAAAGGAAAAGGTGTTGTATTTTGTCCAATGCTGTTTCTGCATCAATTGATATGACTATGTGATTTTTATGTCTCAATTTTTTTATGTGATGTATCATGTTTATTGGTTTGCAAATATCGTACCATCCTTGCATCCCCAGGATAAATCCTACTTGGTCATGGTGTATGATCTTTCTGATGTACTGCTGGATCTGATTTGCTAGAATTTTGTTGAGGATTTTGGCATCTATGTTCATGAGGGATATTGGCCTGTAATTCTTCTTCATTGTGTTATCTTTATCTGGTTTTGGTATTAGGGTGATACTGGCTTCATAGAAGGAGCTTGGAAGTGTTCCTTCTTCTTGAATTTTTTGAAATAGTCTGAAGAGGATAGGCTTTAGTTCTTCCTTGAATGTTTGATGAAACTCCCCTGTGAAGCCATCTGGCCCTGGGCTTTTGTTTGCTGGAAGCTTTTTGATGACTGCTTTAATTTCTTCCATAGTTATTAGCCTATTGAGATTTTTAGAATCTTCCTGAGTTTTGGAAGGTTGTATTTTTCTAGGAATGTGTCCATTTCCTCTAGTCTAGTTTGTTAAAGTAGAGTTGTTCATAGTATTTTCTAACAATCCTTTATATTTCTGTAAGGTCTGTTGTTATTTCGTGTCTTTCATTTCTGATTTTGTTTATTTAGGCCCTCTCTCTTTGCTTCTTGGTGAGTCTGTGCTGAGGTTCATCAATCTTGATTATCCTTTCAAAGAACCAGTTCTTGGTTTTGTTGATCTTTTGTATTGTTTTTTTTTTGTCTCTATGTTATTCATTTCTGCTTTGATTTTTATTATTTCTTTCCTTCTGTTCACTGTGGACTTTTCTTGTTGCTATCATTCTAATTCTTTGAGTTGTTGCATTAGATGATTTATTACCATTTTTCTTCTTCCTTCCTTTTTTCTTTCTTTCTTTCTTTCTTTCTTTCTTTCTTTCTTTCTTTCTTTCTTTCTTTCAAGGTAGGCCTATAGAGCTATAAATTTCCCTTTCAGGACTGCTTTCATATTGTCCCATAGCATTTGCATTGTTGTGTTTTTATTGTCATTAGTCTCCAGGCTTTAATTTCTTCTTTGATCTCACTTATAACCCAATCATTGTTTAATAGCATGCCATTCAGCTTCCAGGTGTTTGAATTTTTTGGATTGTTTTTATTGTAGTTTCTTTCTAATATTATACCATTGTGGTCTGAGAAAATGTTTGATATGATTTCAATCTTCTTGAATTTGGGGAGACTTTTCTTGTGACCCAATATGTGTTGTATTTTTGAAAATGTTCCCATGTGCACTTGAGAAGAACATATATTCTGTGGCTTTGGGGTGAAATGCTCTGAAGATGCCAATTAGGTCCATCTGATCTAGTGAATCATTTAGAATTGCTGTTTCTTTGCTGATTTTTTGTCTAGAGGATTTATCCAGTGATGTCAGTGCTGTATTAAAGTCCCCTATTATGATTGTATTGTTGTTGATCTCTCCCTTGATATCTTCTAGTAATTTTTCTTTGTGTGTGTGTGTGTGTGTGTGTGTGTGTGTGTGTGTGTGTATTTGGGTGCTCCTGCATTGGGTGCATATCTGTTTATCAGGGTTATATACTCTTGTTGTATTGATCCATTATTTTTATGAAGTGGCCTTCCTTATCTCTTGTTATGGCCTTTACTTTGAGGTCTATTTTGTCAGATATAAGTACTGCTACCCCAGCTTTTTTTCATTTCCATTTGCCTGAAACATGCTTTTCCATACCTTCACTTTCAATCTGTATGAGTCCTTTTTTCTGAGGTCGGTTTCTTTAGATAGCATATATATAGGTTGTATTTTTTAACCCACTTAGCCACTTGATATCTTTTGATTGGAGCATTTAGTCCATTTATGTTTAAAGTTATTATTGAAAGGTACTTGTTTGTAGTCATTTCATTTTTTGTGTCTGTGTTCCTTCTTAACTTTTTATTTCTTCTTTTCACACCAGCCCCTTTAGCATTTCTTGCATTGCTGGCTTGATAGTGATAAACTCCCTTAGCGTTGTTTTTTTTTTGTTGTTCTGTGAAGCTCCTTATTTTCTCTTCAATTGTCAATGATAGCCTTGCCAGATAGAGTATTCTTGGATTCAGTCCCTTGGTTTGCTTCACTTTGTAAATTTCCTCCCATTCTTTTCTGGCCTGATGTGTTTCTGTTGATAAATAATTTGATAATCTAATGGGAACTCCCTTGAATGTAACTTTCTGTCTTTCTCTTGCAGCCTTTAAGATTTTCTCTTTGTCCTGAATATTTACCATCAAAATTATTATGTGTCTTGGTGTCGGTCTTTTTGGGTTCATCCTGTTTGGGACTCTCTGTGCTTGTGTGACTTTTTTCTTTGCCACATCAGGGAAGTTTTCTGACATTATTTCTTCAAACCCTTTTTCCTCTTCCTGTTGTTCTGGCACCCCTATTATTCATATTTCACTTCATTTCATATTGTCCCATAGTTTCCTTAGGCTCTCCTCCCATCTTTTAATTTTTTTTTCCCAACTGCAATTCAGTTTGGCTATGTTTTGCTTTCCTGTCTTCTAATTCACTAATTCGGTCCTCCGCTTCTCCTACTCTACTTTTGAAACTTTCCATGGTGTTTTTTATTGCAGCTGTATTATTCTTCATTTCTTCTTGATTCTTACATAAGTTGTTGATTTTTTTCATTCATTTCTTCTTGATTCTTATATAAGGTATTGTTTTTTTTTTCTTCCATCCAGTTTATGAACTCTATGACCTTATTCTGAATTCTTTTTCTGACACATTGCATACCTCTGTTTTACTTAGCTGCATTTATGGTGATTCCTCCTTTTCTTTCCTTTGGGGGTATCTTTGTCTACCCATTTTTTGGTCTCACTGACTGATATAGATGTTGAGCTGTTCAGGGGCTGCTTCTTGGGTGGCAGTGGCTTCTAAGGCTTTGGTTGCTCTTTGAGTGGTCATGGTAGCAGCTGCTTCTCAGTTGGCAGTAGCTCCTCCAGTGCATGCTGTTCATAGCAGTGTTGTCTCCTATGGCTGGTGGGGGAGACTGCTCATATAGTTGCTGTTCCTTGCACAGGGTTGGGATGTTTATGAGGTTGCTGCTCCTCAGATGGGGATGGGTTGCTCATGTCCACTGCACCTTGGATGAGGGCCAGTTGCTCATGTGGCTGCTTGCTCCTCAGTCAGGGGTGGACTGCTTACGTGGCTGCTATTCTTTAGATGGGGGCTGGCTGTGTGCTTCTGCTGTTCCTCAGATGGTATGGGCTACTTTTGATGCTGCTGCTCCTTGGACAGGGGCAGGTTGCTTGCAGGGCTGCTGCTCCTCATATGGGTGCAGGTTGTTCATGAAGCTGCTTCTCCTCGGACGGGGAGTGTGGAGGTAGTCTGCTCACGCAACTGCTGATCCTCATATAGGAGTGAGCTGCTTGTGCTGTTCATGATCCTTGGACTGGGAAGGGCCACTCACTCAGCTCATTTTCTTCAGACAGGTGTAGGCTGTATGTGGGTGCTGCTCACACAGGTGCTGCTCCTTGGATGGAGGCAGGCAGCTCACACAGCTGCTCCTCTTCGGATAGAGGCAGGTGGTTTGTGTGGCTACTGCTCCTCAGAAGGGCAGTCTACTCACACAGCAGCTGCTCGTTGGACAGGGGGTTGACTGCTCATGAAGCACAGCTGCTGCTCTTTGGACAGGTACAGGGTGAAGGCTGTACACAGCTGCTGTTCCTCAGACGAGGGCCGGCTGAGTGGAGCTGCCACTCCTCAGTTGTGGGTAAGCCGCTCAAGTGGCTGCTGCTTTTTGGATAAGGCGAGCTGCTTGCATGGTTGCTGCTCCTCAGGTGGGGGAACTGGCCGATCACATAACTGTTGCTCTTTAGACAGGGGCAGGCCATATGAAACTGCTGTTCTTATGTCTGAGGCAGGTTGCTTACAGGGCTGCTGCTTCTTGGACAGGAGTGGGTGCTCCTGTGTCTGCAGTTCATGTGATTGCAGTGCCCTGGGCTAAAGTGTTGGGCTGGTCATAGGAGAACATGCTTCAGAACTCGCAGGAGCCTGCGCCCAGTGTGGCTGGAGCCTCGTTGACCGTGGGATCACAGTCTAGGTAGCAGGTCCCTGGCAGGGGTGGCTATAGAGTTCCAGGTGTTATCTGAGGGCACTCTGTGGCGTTGAGGCTAGGAACACAACTACATCATCTCTCCCCTTCAAAAAGGCTAGGCCTCTGAGGACAAGTTTGTCTCCTGGTACTGTTTGCAATGGTAACAGAAGCTGCCTAGTTAGTTGAGCCTGATTAGCCTGCCCCTGAAGGCCCTGTGGGATCTAACTGTGCCTCATTCACTCACACACAGACAACCCTCCCTGACCACGAACTCCTCTTTTACTCCCTCCCTCACTCACGTTCTTTCCCTCACTGCCGCATTCTTCCTGCCTCTATAGTTGGGTCTGAGGTGTTATTGACCCATTTGTGGATGGAGTTTCCTCTCCAGGTGTCTGGTTATGTGGCTTACTCTCAAGCCCTTTTGCCAGACAAGATAAAATTCACCTCAGCAAGACACAACACAGAGAAAACTAAGCAAAAATGTACTTATGACACCAATAACCCCAATATAAATGACCACCTGAGATTTAGGGCAGAGAAAAGAGAGCACAACTGCTATCAAAGAGAGAGAAAAAAGATAAGAGATAAAAGACAAAGTAATAAAAAAGAAAAAAATATATATATGGGGTTAAGACACCACAGAACTAATAGATAAAACAAAAAAATAAATACAAGCACCACACACCCAGCAAAGAGGGTTGTGGCAGAATTTATAGAGGCTGAGCTTATACACTAAAAATAAGATTAAGAATTGGATGAATATGGGGAGGACCTCAATTTAGTATTGAGGAAGTAGAAAGAAAATAAGTGGATGAGAAGAAAGAGAATGAGAAGAAAATAATAATAAATGAACAAAAAATTTGACTTAAAAAAAGGTATAAAAAATTAAAAATAGCAGCCGAAACTGGTTTGGCTCAGTGGAGAGATCATCAGTCTTTGGACTGAAAGGTCCTGGGTTGGATTCCGGTCAAGGATATGTATCCTGGTTGTGGGCACATCCTCTGTAGGGGGCGTACAGGAGGCGGCTGATCGATGTCTCTCTCTCCCTTCCTTTCTGTGGAAAATCAATAAAATATATTTAAAAAATTAAAAATACAAAATACAAAATAGTAATGGAAAAATAATGCAAAAGAAATAGAAAATAAAGCAGCAAACAATAACAGGAAAACAAAGAAGAAGAAAAGAAAGGGATATTAAAAAAATAAAAATAAAAGTGAAAAAAGTGAAGTGTTGTTCCTTTAGCTAGCTTGTGATCCCCCTTCATATGTGCTGTACTGTTTCTCTGTTTCCCCATTGCTGGGGCTAAAGATTTCTCTTTAGGCAGTTCCTATGTCCTCAGGGAGTATTCAGATTCCTTTGTATACTCAGGGTGGGATCTGGGTGTGGCTGTATTGGTTGCCTAGAGACTGGAGTGAGGGGCTATGTCTCAGGAGAAAATGGTGACCAGGGCTCAGGTATGACTCAGCACCAGACTCGCTACTACCTCTCCTGGAGCGCTGCCCACTCTCCCCAGATTCCACAGGTTCATACCTTCTTCCACACCTCAGCCATGGGTAAGGTGTCTGTATCCGAAAGTTCGTACGAATGAGGTTCAGTGAAGAAAGGCCCCAGAGAAAGGAGGGACTGCTCAGCCTGGCCAGCTTTTCAGGGCTGTCTCTGAGCTCAGATCCAAAATCCAGACTCCAGGGTCCCAAATCCCCTACCTCCCGCAGTCCCGTGGGCCCTTTTTTCACAGTCAGACACTTTGCCTGTCCTCAGGGACAGTTTGGCACCCTGTAGTTTCTTCCTGACACTCTGCGCACAGAGGTCCTGCAGAGTCTCTTGCCTAGATCCTTGATTTCACATTTATCCAGGGGACCTCTGCCCTTTCCAGCTGCAAACTGTGTCTCCTTTGTTTCAGCCGCTCACTCTATTTGATCTCAGACAAGGCTCAGGGCACATCCCTCTATTCTGCCACCATTTTGTCTCCCCATGCTAGTTCATTATTATAAAAATTATAGTTATTTAGCACCATTCTAACTGCTATACAAATATTAACTCATTTAATCCTCACACTAATCTTCTGAAACAGGCACTGTTCTTCTCAGTCTGTGGATGAGGAAGCTGAAGAGCTGGTGTAAGCTTTTCTTGTGACCCAACCATCCATATATAACCCATCTTGCAACAGACACAGCTCTCTGCAGGAACAAAGCATTCCCAAACTACAAGTCTATTAGAACTCAACTACAAAAAAGAGTTTCTTTTTTTCTCTCTCACATACACACATACTTCAGACAGTAAATGCTTTGGGGCTGAAGGAAGGAAAACAGAATAAATGTGAACTATTTCCTTATCTCCAGTGCCTTCTACCTTCCTTTCCATTCCCAGCACTATTCCCTTAGCACATGCTCTTCTTGCAATTCACTGAGCTAATAAAATAACCCATGAGCCAATATTCAACCTCCACTGGCTCTCTTTGCTAATTCACCAATCATGATTTCTTTAATTACAACTCTGATCATATTACTCCTGATCAAACAGTCTTCAAGTGCTCCTCCTTGTGCCCAGTAGGCACAGCCAACAGTCCAAGCCTGTTCCAAGACCCCCTTACCTCGGGTCTGGTCTTATCTCCACTCCCCCCTCCAGATTAGCTCAAATCATGGCGATTGTCTAAGGCCTATTTTAAATGCTACCTCCTTTAAGATGGCTCTTCTCAACCCCTAACTGGAGGTGCTTTCTCAGTCTTCCTGAGCTTCTCTTGTAGCACTGGACTCCGCTGAATTTGAAAACATTTGGATGAAGCAGTTTCTATGTCCAGTGCATCTTTGTAGTCACTGCAACCCAAGTCTCAATCCTGACTCATGTGCTTTGTCTAAGTAAATGCGTCCCAGGAGGTTTTGGCAGCACCAAAATTCAGGTGTCTTTAGGTGTCGAGCTCTTTGTCCCTGATTCTGAGGGAGGGTAGTGATGACAGGAGCTCCAGGGCAGAGTGGGATTGTGCCTGAGCTAGACTCATCGTATCTCTCAGAGGATCATTAGCAACAAGGTTTCAAGAACTTTCTACTCAGTAAAAAAAAAAATTGTCTCAAGTATTTTTATAAGTCAGGAACTGATCCAAAAAGTTCTTATCCTTCCCCAAATGTCTTCTGGTTTTCCTAGGAGAAGAATTGCTGCTCTGACGCTCAAGACCTTGTGACTCAATAGTCTCCAGAAGAGGCTTATTTGAAAGGTTGGTCTCAGTGCTGAGCTGTGTGCAGTCCTTTTCCTGAAGAGCTGTGTGTAGTCCTTAAGAGAAATCCAGTGTTTGTTGCATGATATGGGAAGCAGAGTGGTGTTTTGGCTGAGGTGGACTGGGGGACAAAGATCACAGTATTTGCACCTGGACTATGCCATTTTCTAACCGGTTTGTGATTTGGGGATAGTCTTACTTCCTAAGTTTCTAAGTGGCTCCACTGAGATAATCCAAACAACATCTCAAGACCAGTGCCTGGCACATAGTAGGTGCACAGTAGGTGCCCGTATTGGAAGAGAAACTACCTCTGGTGGTCCTTACAACAGCTATGTTAGATCAGAGGAAGTAGTATACTTTTTTGCATAGACAGGTAAGCCAAGCCTTAGAGACTCAAAGACTCAGTAACTCACCCAAAGCCATATAGCTGGTCAGTGGTAGAATGTCATCCTCATAGGGTCTCTGAACCCACATTGTTTTTCTCTCCTCAGCTGCCTGCTGGTGTTTCATCTAATCATGGACCCCAAGGACTCTACCCTGCTTAGAATTTTGTTGGAATTCTTAAAAGATAGTTTTACACATGGATATATCTTTTGTTATATCAGTAACCTAGCCCAATTTATGCCCTAAAGGAGAAGCCCAAGCAAAAGTACTTACATTATAGAAGGCTCATAGAAACCCCAATAGTTATGTTCTTGTTGGGAGTAAGTCAGCTCCCTAACCTAGGACAAAGAGTCCAAGGCCTTTTTGCAGTTCAAGTTTACCAACTATATAGAACTTAAAATTTGTGAACCTGTATTGTTGCTGCCTTCTGGGATTAATCTTTTATCCTGTAAACAAATGTGGCTGTCCTATGCTTGAGATTTCCAGCAATTAACAAATTGTGGGGTGAGCAGGAGGTGGCAAGTGCTCCGGATTGGCCTGGGTATGGGAATTCGGTGGCTACTGAGGCCAGCCTGGCAGATGCCTTGGAGCTTTGGGACTCAGCTCCCAAAGTGGCCCAGGGCCTGCCCAACTCCTCCTGGGCCACTGGCAACTGCTCCAGTCCAAAGAGACCCATTGGCTCTTAATCTTTTTTCTGATTTGTATTTATTCTGGTCTTGAAATTTTTGTTTGTCTATTGGACTGTGTATATTCTTGTAAGCTGTCTCAAATCTTTTATAGAGTAAGACCGGGTAGAAATAAATCAATATGTCATAATAAAAGTCACAAAACAGTGTTAGAAATGCATTTGGCCTTTGGTGTAAAGGTCACTTATTTAGGAGTCTACCACTTCTCCTGAAATCTGAGAACAGTCACAGGGACAAAGATTAAAGCACTGAGCCATTTTAGAACCATCTTTGCTGGAACAGCTTGAGGAGCCCTTTCTCTAAACTTGGTCCTGTTTGCTTCCTGATAGTCATTTGGGCTGTTTACCATCCCTTCCTGGGTCCCGCTGCTCTGTCTAGCCACAGAGGTCACCTTGTCCCCTGCAGGTGCAGGACGAGTGTTTCAGGTCCACACAATGTGGCCACTTCTGAATTTATTTTTTTACTTTTTGTTTTCAGATTAAAAGGTAAGCTTAAGATATGAACTCTGGGAGCAGCCTCATGGTTTTTAAAAAATAGTTCATTCTTCACAATATTTCCTGCTAAGCTAAGATGGGGTTTTTGGCAAGACCTATTATGAGTAAAACCAACTTTGAGATAATATTGATTTTAGAAATCTGGTGGTTAGAGATTATTTCTGTGGAAAAAGTATGACTTCCAAGCCCTATGAATAAGGCATAATCCACAACGTAAATTGTGGCATATAAATCTCCTGCAATTTGTTAGAGGGTTTTTTTTTTTTTTTTTTTTTTTTAATGCATTGAGGAAACACCCTAAAAATCTCTCTAGAAACAGCGACATTTCACTGTTCCCACTGCATTCTTTGGAGCTGTGAGACAAATTTGGGACACCCCAGGTCTATAGAAATGATGGAGGGCAGCAAACAGTGTGTGGGCCAGATCAGACGCAGGCCTAGAATGAGTGGAGGTCTCCCCACTCACAACCCGCAGTCTCACTTTGATGCCAGATTGAGCTGATAGAGTGGACGGTGGCAGCAGCCTCAGGAGCTGGCTGTGCTTCTGAGGGAACAAAGAGGCCTTGTCCTTCGATATAGCAAATAGTACTGAAATATCTTGCATAAACTGAAAAAAACCCAACCCCACTCTGGTAAGCATTTGGACTCCTTCAAAGAGTTTCTTTTTTCTCTCTCACATACACACATACATTATAAAAAATCGTGTGTGGTTTTCCTAAGGGCACAACCAACTAATTACAATTTTAAAAGCTCTGTTGAATTAACAAGAGTCATATTTTGTTTGCTTTACAGGAAAACCACTGGGGTTATTGCTGCTTTGTGATTTTTTGAAAAATCAGCAGTTCTGATACCTTGACCCCTATGATAACTGGTGGCCTTGGGACCGTGGGGGCCACAGCATTTGAACTCAGAGCCTCTGGTTCCAAAAGCTTCCCAGCCCTCTGGTCCTGGGGGCACAGGCAAGCCTCACACCCCTCTCTCGCTTCCCTATGTCCCATGGTAGTGCACACTTGGGAAGCTATTTCCCTGTCTGGAGGTTTTAATGTTTTATTTGTATTTCTTGATTTTAATCATGGACTAAATGCATTATGTCTGCCACTTCTCAGTTTACTGATACTATTGTACTAGAGATTTCTTTTAAAACCTGGAGGATGAATTTAGAGGAATAAAACTATTTCCAGTCATTAAATGATGACTTTCAAGAGGTGATAATATGGCCAGAAAAAATGCAAAGTCTGTTGCACCCTTGAACACTTAGTTTCTTATTATTTTGATTTGTTCTGAAATCAGGTGAATGCAATTGATAGTTTGCATTCTGTAACATAAGCTTTCTTTGAATTCTGAGGCACGAGGCCTCAGGCATCCTATCTTCTGTTTATTATGCATTCCCCCACAACTGCATCAGTTTCTCCCAAGTAGCTGCTTCTATTTCAAATGAAGGACACACAGTTTCCTAGTGCATTCTCCACTTTCCTCTGATTGAACATTCATCTGCATGCAGCCTGCCGGTTTTGATAGGTAGTGAAGGAGACATATGTCTACGGGTGGTCTTTACAAACCTTTGGAATGATATCAACAGAGATAAGAGCTCTTCTTGTGCTGCACTTGTCAACAAGGAAAGATAGGAAGAGCAGTGCTAAGCTTTGCAATATTGAAGAGACTGGCAAATGGTATTCAAGTAACACAAACACTTCCAAAGCCTCATGATCTCACTTACATTGAGTCTCACAAGGCTCAGCGATTAGGAAGAAAGCATTCAGAAGTTAAAAGTGCTCATTTTTTTCGACATGAGAATGATTTCCAGTGGACGCTTCTTCTTGTTCCTGAGCTCCTGCACCATTTCATCATAGATGCTGAATAAGGATCATGAACCCGACTGCCTTTGGCACAGAAAGTCACAGGGCCTCTTAGGAATGAGCTGGCACAGTTTCATCATGAAGAAGAGGCGATGCGGAGCCATACTAACTCTATTTACACACCCAACCAAGCTCACCATCAGCTTCTTAACACTTTCCTCACACTTTCTATGTCAAATATCTGCTCTTCTGAGATTAGCTAGAATAATGTCTTTATTGTTGACTATAAATTTTTCTAGGCTCTTGCTGTCACAAAAGCAATGGCATGAACTACGAATAACTTGGTGGCCGCATCACTGAAGGCAGTTTTAACGTGCATTGGCTTTTCTCCATTATTTCTCATATCCACCCAGTGAATCCTTATAGCATGCTAAGAACTACTATTTGAGCAATGCCCTTATTTTCACATGTAAGATAAAGAGGAAGTAGAGAAAGAAGAAAATATTTATTTAATTAAGGCCATATGAAAACTTAGTGATTGTACTAGAAAATGAACCTTCCTTACCCATGGCTCCTACACCATGCTGCATTTCTTCTTTCCTTTAGCCCATGCATTTAACAAAAGTTGGCTTCTCCAGTTCCTGTTATGTGACTATGCTTAAAATGTTTAATTTAGTTTCCTTAGAAAAAAAAGCCCCGTGACTGGAGTGTTATATTGCTGTGCTATCTTTAGCTGATGGTATTCATAGAGTCTGGAAAAATACAAGCCAGTGCACACATTAATACTCAGACCACAGAATGCTGGCCTTTACTCAAATGCTAAATAAGACACAAGGGTCTGATTTGAAAGCCCGCATGGAAGGCTTTTCTGTCCTGTAGTGTGTGTTTTCTACCAGGCAGAGCAGAGGTCTTCTGCATGATGCTCAGTTTGCATCCACTTGCTGCCTTACGTTGGCAGATAAACTTTCCCCAGGCCCTACCACACATGCAAGAGAGTGCTTAGGTCAAATTTCTTTGCAAAATTAATCCACTTATGACCCTGCACTTTAGTGGGTGTGATTTCCCCCCAGAAAAGGTTTAGAGAGGATACTCTACTTTGAAACTGGATCTCCTTTGAATTTGTAATTAAATTTCCACATTTCCATGAGGAGGCCTCCCTATGCCAGCAGGGCACCTTTCATAGGAGAGCTGAGGGCGGTTTGCATGGTAGAATTGATGATCACAGTCTAGAGTTACATGAAAGAGGAGCATTTCAGCCCCTTGCTCATCTTGTTGCCTTCTTCTGCACCCCTGTGAGGCTGTTCCAGCCACAGCCCTGATGGGCAGATTGCTGATTGGAAAGGAGGCTTTGTACAGTGAAGGAGTCAACCAGCATGACCTATGGAAGCTAAGTCTGGCTAGACTGCAGCTATTGTGATAGATTTTTCCAAGAAGTCATTAGGACTTGAGAGACTGTATTTCTTCTCCACCCTCTTAATGATGTGATATGGCTTTACTCATTTGAATTAGGTAGTTGCCATTCCTTTAGTAAATGGAGGAAATTAAGCATAGAGGTGGCCCTTCCCAATGCCTGGAGAGAAATAAATCTCATAAACTGTTAAGGAAAAAGCATGTCCACATTTGTAATTTATAAAATACCATCACTTACATAGAACCTGTTGCTATTTAAAAATCAGGGAGAAAGGGCTCATGCTCCAGTTTGTAGCACAAAAATCCCTAAATGGATTCTCAACTGAACTAACCTGGGGAATAGATTTCTAGGTTAAAATCAGATAATTCTCATGTTTGTTGAGTACAATAGGTTTCTTTTTAGTTATTTATTTTTTGTCTGACAATATTATTTTGTTTTCTTTCCTTCAAGATGTAACTGGCATGCTGACATTGTCACCACATATTTTCATGTGAGCGTGTTTTGAAAGATGTGTGAATACTTACATTTTTATCATTTTTATTAAAACCAGTAAGTATAGCAATTTTTTTCTTGTTTTAGAATAAAAATACGGATTGATATTAGAGAAATGGGGGTCCTGTTCTATATTTCGCTTTTTTTCTTATTTCGCCTGCCCCACTACCCTACCACAGTGATTAGGCAAGGGGAGCTAGTAGGCATCCACAGTTGGCTATAGGCCAAGTAATGGAGCCTCATTTGGACCTGGTCAGGAGACTCAGTCCAGCTTTCTGTTCTCTGGCAATCCGGTCATGGGTTTTAGGGTACATGGGTTTAGGGTACAGTTCTCCGAGCCACAATGCTACCAGCCTTACTTTTGTTCTTTTTTATTTTTTCACTTTTCTTTTTTTTTAAATTTAGAGTCAAAACCCTTCTTCTCATCCATCATCATGCTCCCCTAAAAGCCTTTTTAGGGTAAAAATTATATTTCCCAAAGGTAAGTTACTTTCTGTCCTAAAGAAAACTTGCTGCTGGGCTTACTAGATGTTCAATGCCTAGACTAACATTACTACCTTGCATAGCATGAGTCTGAAGTTTCTCATACTAAAAGTTCTAGATATCTCCTAGCTCCATTTTAGTAGGGTAGTGTTTTTTTTTATAATAAGTTTTTATAAAAGAAGTTTTACCTTCCATGAAGGCTTATAACTCAAATACTACTTATTCAGAAGAGCAGGAAACATCTGATACCTGAATGTTCATATGCTGACTACAGGTGTTTGTGGTTGTCTCCACTGGTAGATTCAGTGAGTCCTGAGATGCACCTATGTAGATAACAAATAAAAATGGATTCATAATGTGATGATTGTGTGTACCATGTGTATTTTTTATTTCTGAATATAATTTCATTGTCCTATAAAATGTATCACAGTCACATATATATGTTTTATATTGAAGAATAAACATGGATCTTATTTGTCCTTTCATTAATGAGCTCAATTATTCAAATAAATGGTCTTGGCAAATGCAACACAAATTTTCTCCTTTATGACAAATCCTGATATATTAAAGCTGTTGCCATTAAGAACCCTACATATTAAAGCTGTTGCCATTAAGAACCCATTAAGAGAACAATGTCATACACACAGGAGCTCCAAGACCATCTCAGGAACATGGGCTGGTCCCACACAGGAAAATAACCTCTTTATTTGAACACAATGTACCAACATAAGTTTATGGGTTTTTTGTTATTCATACAAAACTATTTACTGAGATATAAAGTATATAGTGTCAGAGTAGTGTCTAATAAATTATCAAGGCAGTTACCAGTAGTTCAACTTCTTTAATAATGTACCTTAGTGAAAATTTCTCAGACCCCACAAAGTATTTGCTTCAGAAAATCTACCACTAAAACCTCCAGAGTAAAGTGACTGACCAGCAGTTATTGGCAGCTATGTTGCTCCTGGTTGGAAACACTGCTTTGACTGGTCAGCTCGAAAGCCTACATACCTATCTGAAAATGATGTCTGAGTCCATGAGAACATTCACATTTCAGCCCAACAGTGACTGACTCACCTGAATTTTCCATTGTCTCAATTTTAGGCAGGAGTGGAGCCTTTGTGTTCTCATGGAAAGCAATCCTATCCCTCTCTTTTGAACCCATTTTTTCCCACTTAAACCCCCAGGTGAGGCAGGCATTGTGAGTCCCAAAATGAGAAACCTTACTGATGCTCTGGGATACTGTGATTTAATAAGAACTATACATTTGGTCTTTGTTCCTGGTTCCTGGCATAGAATTCCTAAATCCCTTGTAATTTCCTAAGTGGTAGAGGAGAGAGGAGCATCTGTTGTTGTTCATGATCAGCCTCTTCTAATCATATCTGAGTTTCCCCAACCAAGGTTGATTCTCAGAAGGTGGGGCTGGTTGCCAGAGGAACCAACCATGTGTTTAGTGGGTTGAAGCTTTCAACTTCACCCTCCACCTTTAGGGAGGGGAATGGAGCTGGAGATTGAGTTAATCAAAAATGACCAATGATTTTATCAATCATGCCTATGTAGAAGAACCATTATGAAAAGCCTACACAAAGGGGCTTGGGGAGTTTCTGGGTTTGTGACCAGGACACATCCACATACTGGAAAGTGGCTCACCCCAGACTCCACTGGGACAGAATCCCTGGGTTCAGGCCCCTCCCAGGACCTTACCTACATACCTTATCATCTGGCTGTCATTTGTGTTCTTTATTACATCTTTTATAATAAACTGGCGATAGTCAAGTTTCCCCCTAGGTTCTATAAGTCATTATAGCAAATAACTGAGCCTTAGGAGGGGACTGTAGGAAGTCCAGATTTATAGTCAAGCCAGACACAGTGTGGATTACCTGAGCACTCACCATTTGTGATTGGTGTCCAAAGTGGCGACAGTCTTATGGGACTGAGTCCTTAACCTGTGGGGTCTATGCTAACTCAAAGAGGTTAGTGTCAACATTGTTTAATGGGATAAAACCCCCTCATCCATTTGGTGTCAGTAATGTTATGAGAAGAGAAGATGTTTTCCTTTACACTCCAATGTTGGCACCACATAGATCCCAATGGACAGCCCCACCCTTTCCCAGATTCTTAAGAATAGAGCTTCAGGGCCTGGGCCCGGGAGATAAGAATCCCTCATCTTCCTCTCTGGTCTACTCCTGGAGTAGAGTGGAGTGGGGTGGCCTCCCTCATCATCCCCACAAATGGAGGGCCCTGAAACCTACTTCGTCACTTCCTCTGCACACTCCCTGTTCTGAAAGGGGCACCAACCCTGGCTCAGGACCCAGACCCACTAGGAAGATATGTGCTTCTTGAGGATCCTCCCTCAGTAACTTGTTTCTATCACTACTCACACAGGACTCAGCTAGGAGCTTGTAACCTATGTTCCCAGACACTGCTTCAGGCACATGCAGGGTTTCATGAAAGGGACTTAACTGTATTGAGCTGTCTCAGGGCCTCAGCTACAGAGCTAAGGACTTTTGAGCCCCTCATAGCTCACTCAGTTATTTCTAGAGATATCCAAAATAATTTTATACAAGCTCAGAAGCCAGTGTGGCAGGGAGAGTGACTAGAGTGACCTTTTTGGCAGGATTCTAACTGCAGCTAGCCCAGCTGAGGGCACTGCCTCCCAGCTTCCCCAGCCATGTGGTGTTTCCTGGAGTCCCCATCACACCAACACTATGTGCACAGTCACATGGCCACACAGAAGTAAAGAGAATGCTCACTGCCCTGTCAGCTCACTCCTCATGCTAATTACAACCATTAAGATCTCTTCATGAACTATTACCAGTTTCTAATAGGTAGAGAGAAGTGAAGCAACAGTCTCTTCCCATAACTCCACAACTAGTTGGGTTTTGGTACAATGTAATTTAGCCAGCCTTAGGCTGATTGATGGGTAGCAAGTACAGGCACAGTTATACAAATAATTGTGTGAGCCTAGTGGAGCCCCATCTGTTTGGTCTTTTAGGTCCTCTACATTAAATGTGATAATATTCTGATTGCATGATCCAGGTAACTGTGTAGTTGGATGGGGTTACAGTATCTTCTGTAAGAGTCTGAACCCAGAACCAGGTGGAATTTTCAGGTTTTGGGGCCACTCCTGAGCTTGCTGAATTTTTATACTATTATGTAAGAATTATTGCCTTATTATTACCATTCTATTATTACAAGTATATTATACTAGAGGCCCAGTGCACAAAATTAGTGTACTCGGGGGAGAGGGGTGTCCCTCAGCCTAGCCTGTGCCCTCTCACAGGCTGGAAGCCCTTGGGTGATGTCAGACTGATGGCTTAGATCCACTGTCCACTGGGAGCAGGCCTAAGTAGGCAGTCAGACATCCCTAGTGCTGCTGTGGAGGCGGGAGAGGCTCCTGCCACTGCCACTGCGCTCACCAGAGTCCAGCTTCTAGATGAGTGACACTCCCCCTGTGGGAGCACAATGACCACCAGGTGGCAGCTCCTTCATTGAACATCTGCCTCCTGGTGGTCAGTGCACGTCATAGCGACAGGTCATTCTGAAGTTCGGTCGATTTGCAAATTAGCCTCTTATTATATAAGATTCTCATTCTTTTTTTAAAAAAATATATTTTGATTTTTCACAGAGAGGAAGGGAGAGGGATAGAAAGTCAGAAACATCTACGAGAGAGAGACATCGATCAGCTGCCTCCTGCACACCCCACACTGGATATGTGCCCACAAGCAAGATACATGCCCCTGACCGGAATCGAACCCGGGACCCTTCAGTCCGCAGGCCAATGCTCCATCCACTGAGCCAAACCGGTCTCGGCAGATTCTCATTCTTTATTTAAAAGTGGAAATGTCTATACAACATTTCTAGTCGTCCATATACTGTACACACTACTTAATTCTCAGCTTAAAAAATCATTTTCTAGTATCCATTTTGCCAATTTCAAATTCTTCTGGTATTAAATAGACATAAAGATAGAAGAGATTCAACAGACCAACCTCTTTATGCTAATTTTAAAAGCTACACAAATCATGGAGTGTATGTTTTTGATTAGATTAATATTCCTCAAATGTTTACTAACTTCTGTGCTAGAGTAGTTTAAAGACAAACTCACACGGTCGGCCCCAGCATCTCACATGATTCTTCTTAAAACAATCTCATTCAACTTCTGTGCTTGATCCCCTCATTGAGCTGGTTGAGGAACATACAGGAATGGTTACAGATCCTCCTCTTTGTCCTTCTCTTCCATGAAAATTGTTTACTCCAAAATACACATCTCATGGTGCTATCAGGCCTATCTGAACCCCTGAATTCTGTCTATTCTTTTTGGTGACATCTCTGCATTGTGGAGTTAGCTAAAGCTTATGAATCATCACTGGGTTATTAAATAAGAATGTTTTATATCCCTTTTCACAATCAGATGAAGTAAGTCCCTAAAGCAGGTATAGAACAGCAAAGAATCTTACTGCTCTAGGAGACTCTAGGGCCATACTCCTTTCTTCCAGAGGGACAGCCCTTCTGTATTCACATTCTTTTTAAAACTAGGATCCTGTAACTTTCTGTGGAGAGTTGAACTAGTGATGAGTAAACACCCTTCTTAGATAACCATCTGCTTTGTACCTCTCAATCTCTCATCCTCAGTTTTAGGCTGTTACACACTTCATTCTTCACAGATTCTTCTGGATTTCATGATTGGTGTCTTGAACTTTAGTCTCTTTCTCCTTTAATCCTTCATATTGATGATAATTTTATATTTTAAAACACAAATCTAATTGTAACACTTTAATGTTTCACGTTTAGGCCTTTAACCTAAAAATATCCTTAAGCTCCATAGTGTCATGTTTAAGATCCTCATGTATTAGCATGGTTTACCTTACTTTTCAACATCATTCACAACATTTTCTCAATGATCTGATTCTAAAGATCCAGGAGTTATTTCATAGGCTTCAGCAGGGTCATCATATAGCATCTCTGACCTAAATAGGCCAGATGTGGATCTCTTTGAACACCACAGTTGCTAAAATTCTGAACTTAATGCTTTTAGACCATTCAGGAACTAATAAAAGGTTCAGACTATTTGTACTGTTATTTCTCTTTTTTTATTTTTTAAATATATTTTTATTGCTGATAGTATTACAGATATCTTCTATATTCCCCCAGCCCCTATCAGGTCTTCACTACCCTATTGCCTATGTCCATATGCCATACATATAAATATTAAATTCTTTGGTTTTACTCTTGTCATTTCTCCAACCCGACATCAAGGTATATATATCACTCTGCACCTTGCATCCATACTTTGGGTCACATTTTGTTGGTAATTCATTTTGCTTATTAGACCCCACAAATAAGTGAGATCATGTTAATTTGTCTTTCTTAGATTGGCTTATTTCACTTAGCATAATATTTTTCAGGTCTATCCATGCTGACTCAAAGGATAAGATATCCCTCTTTTTTATAGCTGCATCGTATTCCATAGTGCAAATGTCCAAAAGCTTTTTTATCCATTGATCTACTGATAGGCACTTGGGCTGTTTCCAAATCTTATCTCTTGTAAATAATGCTGCTATGAATATAAGGATGCATATATTCTTTCTGATTATATGGTTTTTTTTTTTTTTAGGATATATTCCCAGAAGTGGTATTGTTGGGTCAAACAGATGTTCCATTTTTAATTTTTTGAGTAAACTCCATTCTGTTTTCCATAATGGCTGCACCAATCTGCATTCCTACCAGCAGTGAACTAATGGTTGACTATTTTTTCAGACTATCTGTGCTCTTATTTCTCATTTAGAATTTTTAAAGATATATATTTTATATATTTATACACTTGTTGCTTGCTATCACTTGTTGTTTGTTGATTTTTTGATGATAGCCATTCTGACAGGTGTGAGGTGATATCCCATGCTGGTTTAATTTGCATTTCTCTGATGATTAGTGACTTTGAGCATTTTTTTTCATAGGTCTTTTGCCACTTGTATGTCTTCTTTGGAGAAATGTTTATTCAAGTCTTCTGCCCATTTTGTATTGGGATTGTTTGTTTTCTTTTGCTGAGTTGGGTGAATACTTACATATTTTGGATATGAAACTCTTATCAGATGTATCATTGACAAATGTGTTCTCCTACACAGTTGTTTCCCTTTTCATTTTGATGGTAGTTTTTTTTGCTGTGCAGAAGCTTTTTATTTTGATGTAGTCAATTTGTTTATTTTCTCCTTAGTTTCTTTTGCTCTAGGAGACGTACCAATAAACATATTGTTATGATAGATGTTTGAGATTTTATGGCCTATATTCTCCTTTAAGATTTTTATGTTTTATACCTTACATTTAAGTCTTTTATCCATCTTGAGTTTATTCTTATATATGGTATAAGTTGGTGGTCTAGTTTTGTCTTTTTCCACATGTCTGTCCTGTTTTCCCAGCACCATTTGTTGAAAATACTGTCTTGACTCCATTGTATGTTCTTGCCTCTTTTGTCAAATATTAATTGACCATAATAGTGTGGGTCAATTTTTGAGGTCTCTGTTTTGATCCATTGATCTATATACCTGTTCTCGTGGCAGTACCAGATTGTTTTTGTTATAATGGCTTTGTGGTATAGTTTTATGTCCAGTATTGTGATCTCACTTACTTTGTTCTTCTTTCTCAAGATTGATGCAGCTATTTGGGGTCTTTTATGGTTCCATATAAATTTTTGAGATATTTGTTCTAGCTCTGTGAAGTATGCCATTGCTATTTTAATAGGAATTGCACTGAATATAAAGATTGCTTTGGGAAATATAGACATTTTAGTGATGTTAATTCTTCCAACCCATGAACACGATATATGCTTTCATTTGTTTGTATCTTCCTTTATTCAATGTCCTAGTGTTGTCCAAATACAGGTCTTTTACCACCTTGGTTACATTTATTCCTAGATTTTTTATTTTATTTCTTGTTGCAATGATAAACAGGATTACTTTTTTAGTTTCTCTTTCTGAGATGCCATTATTGGTATAAAAATGCTACCAATTTCTAGATGTTGATTTTATATCCTTCTATGTTGCTGAATTCATTTATTAAGTCTAGTAGTTTCCTGGTGGAGTCTTTAAAGTTTTCTATGTACAATATCATGTCATCTATGAATAATGACAGTTTTACTTCCTCCTTCCCAATTAGGATTTCTTTTATCTTTTCTTGTCTGATTGCTGTGGCTAATACTTCCAGTACTATACTGAATAAGAGTGGTAAAAGCAGACATCCTTGTCTTGCTCCTGTTCTTAAGAGAAATACTTTTAGTTTTGCCCTTTGAGGATTATGTTAGCTATAGGTTTGTCATATAAGGCTTTTATTATGTTGAGGTATGTTCCTTCTATTTCCACTCTACTGAGAGATTTCTTTTTAAAAATTATTTTTAATTTTTAATTTTTTATTGTTTAAAGTATTACAATAGTAGTACATATGTCTCCTTTTTTTTTTCTCCCAATGACCTCCTTTTGGCCTTTCCTACCCCCCATTACATGCCCTCACCTGTCCCCCCCTCCCCCAACAGTGTCTTGTATCCATTGGTTATGTTTATACATGCATACAAATCCTTCAGTTGATCTCTTACAGTCCCCCCCGGACCCCACCCCCTGCCCCAACCTCCCCTGCCTTCCCGAGAGTTTTTATCAAAAAAGGGTGCTGGATAATTCTAATGCTTTTTCTGCATCTATTGATATGATCATGTGATTTTTATCTTTCAATTTGTTTATATGATGTATCACATTTATTGATTTGTGAATATTGTACAAAGCTTGCATCTTTGGAATAAATCGCTTTTGATCATGATATATGATCATTTGATCATGGTGTATGATCTTTTTAATTTATTGCTGGACCCAATTTGCTAATATCTTGTTGAATATTTTAGCATCAGTGTTCATCAAGGATATTGGCCTGCAGTTGTCTTTCTTGGTAGTGTCTTTATCTGGTTTTGGAATTAGGATAATGCTGGCCTCATTAAAAGAGCTTGGAAATGTGCCTTCCTCTTGAAAATTTTGGATCATTTTGAAGAGGATAGGTGTTAGTTCTTCTTTGAATGTTTGGTAAAATCCTCCTGTATATCCACCTTGTGCAGGACTTTCATTTGCTGGAAGTTTTTAAATTACTGCTTTGATTTAATCAATTGTTATTGTTCTACTGAGGTTTTCTGATTCTTCCTGATTGAGGTTTGGAAGATTGTGTGTTTCTAGAAACTTGTCCATTTCATCCACATTGTCCAGCTTATTGAAATATAGTTGTTCATAGATTTTATTACAATCCTTTGTATTTGCGTGGTGTCCATTGTTATATTGCCTCTTTCATTTCTGATTTTATTTATTTAGGTCTTTTCTCTTTGTTTCTTTGTTTCTTGATGAGTCTGACTAGGGGCTCATCAATCTTGTTTATCTTTTCAAAGAACAAGCTCTTAGATTTATTGATCTTTTATACTTTTTTTTTTTTTGGTCTCTATGTCATTTATTTCCATTGTAATCTTTCCACTGTAATCTTCCTTCTACTTACTCTGGGCTTTTCTTGCTGTTCTCTTTCTAATTCATTTAGTTGTTGGATTACATAGTTTGTTAGTCCTTTTTCTTATTTCTTGAGGTAGGGCTGTAGTATGAACTTCCCTCTCAGAACTGCTTTGGCCATGTCCCATAGATTTTGAATGGTCATGTGTTCATTTTCATTTGTTTCTAGGAAGTTTTTCATTTCCTATATGATTTCATTGGTAACCCATTCATTGCTTAATAATAAGCTATTTTGCTTTCATGTATTTGAGTGATTTTGAGATTTTTTTATTATAGCTGGTTTCTAACTTTATGCCATTATGATCTGAGAAAATGCTTGGTATTATGTCAATCTTCTTGAACTTGTATGGACTTGTTTTGTGCTCTAACATGTGGTCTATCTTTAAGAATGTTCCATGGGCACTTGAGAAGAATGTACATTCTGTTGCTTTTGGGGTGCAATGTACTATAAATATCAGTTAGATCTATCTGATGTTGTGAATTATTTAAGGTCTCTGTTTCCTTGTTAATTTTTTGTCTGAAAGATCTATCCAGTGATGTCAGCAGGGTGTTAAAGTCCCCTACCATGACTATATTGCTGTCAATCTCTCTCTTAAAGTTCATCAAGAGTTTTGTTGTGTACTGGGTGCTCCTATATTAGGTACATATATGTTTACAAGGGTTATATATTTTTATTGAACCATTCCCTTTAGTATTATTAAGTGGTCTTATTTTATTTTTAAAAAAATCTATTTTTATTGATTTCAGAGAGGAAGGGAAAGGGAGAGATAGAAAGATCAATGATGAGAGAGAATAATTGATCAGTTGCCTCCTGTATGCCACCTACTGAAGACCAAGCCTGAAATATAGGCATGTGTTCTGACCAGAATAAAATCTAGGACCCTTCAGTCTGCAGGCTGATGTTCTGTCCACTGAGCCAAACTGGCTAGGGCTGAAGTGACCTTCTTTGTCTTTTGTTATGGCTCTTGTTTTGAAGTCTATTTTGTCTACCCCAGCTTTTTTTTTCCTTTCTGTTTGCATGGAATATATATATTTTTTCATCCCTTCACTCTTAGTCTGTATGTATCCTTTGTTCTGAGGTAGATCTCTTGTAGACAGCATGTATATGGTTTATATTTTCTTATCCATTTGATAACTCTATATCTTTTGACTGGAGCATTTACAATTATTTTTGATAGATATTTATTTATTGCCATACTTATTTTCTTTGTGCCTATGATCCTCTCTATCTTTTATTTTCTTCATCTTAAAGCAGTCCCTTTAACATTTCTTGCATTGCTGGTTTGATGGTAATGTACTCCTTTAACCCCCCCCTTTTTTTTTGTCTGAAAAACTTTCTATTTCACCTTCAGTTTTGAATGATATCTTTGCTGGATGCAGTAGTCTTGGATTTAGGCCCTTGCTTTTCATTACTTTGAGTACTTCATGCCACTCCCTTCTGGTCTGAAGTGTTTCTATTGAGAAGTCAGCTGACATTCTAATGGGAATTCCTTTGTAAGTAACTTTCTGTCTCTCTCTGCCTTTAAGATTCTTTGTCTTTAACATTTGTCATTTTAATTTTGATGTGTGTAGGAGTGAGCCTTTTTTGGGTTCATCTTGATTTTGTCTGTGCCTTCTGAACTTGTGTGACATTCTCCTTCACCAGGTTGGGGAGGTTTTCTGTCATTATTTATTTAAACATTATTTCTGTTCACCCTCTTCCCCTACTGGTATTCCTATAATGTAGGTATTGTTAAGTTTCACATTGTTCCATATATCACTTAAACTATCTTTCTGGTTTTAAATTATTTTTTTTCTGTCCTAATTAGGTATTTATTTTTATCTTGTCTTCCAAATCACTGATTCAATCCTCAGCTTCATCTAATTTACTGTTAATATCTTCCAGTGTATTCTTTTTTAAATTAAATCTTTATTATTCAGATTATTACATTTATTTGCCTTTTTTTCCCCTCCATAGCTTTCCTCCACCCAGCTCCCAACCCTCCCTCTACCCTTACCTCCCTCCCGTTGATCTCATCCATAGGTGTATGATTTTTGTCCAGTCTCTCCCTGTACACCCTCACCCCTTTCCCCCTGAGAATTATCAGTCCACTCCCTTTCTGTGCTCTGATTCTATTGTATTCACCAGTTTATTCTGTTGATTAAAATTTTAATTCACTTAATTTTTAGATTCACTTGTTGATAGATATGTATTTGCTGTTCATAGTTTTTTGGCTTTTACCTTTTTCTTCTTCCTCTTCTAAAATAGTACCTTTCAGCATTTCATATAAAACTGGTTTGGAGTTGATGAACTCCTTTGGTTTTTTCTTATCTGTGAAGCTCTTTATCTGCCCTTCAATTCTGAATGATAGCTTTGCTGGATAGAGTATTCTTGGTTGTAGGTTCTTGCTATTCATCACGTTGAATATTTCTTGCCATTCCCATCTGGCCTGCATCATTTCTGTGGAGCAATCAGCTGACAGTCGTATGGGTGCCCCCTTGTAGGTAATGAACTGTTTTTCTCTTGCTGCTTTTAATATTTTCTCTTTGTCTTTTGCTCTTGGTATTTTAATTATGATGTGTCTTGGTGTGGTCCTCTTTGGATTCCTTTAAAGGCGTTCTGTGTGCTTCCTGGACTTGTAAGTCTATTTCTTTTACCAGATGTGGGAAGTTTTCAGTCATTATTTCTTTAAATAGGTTTTCAGTATCTTGCTCTCTCTCTTCTTCTGGCACCCCCACAATTCTGATGTTGGTACGCTTGAAACTGTCCCAGCGTCTCCTTACATTATCTTCACATTTTTGGATTCTTTTCTCTTCTTGTTTTTCCAGTTGAGTGTTTTCTGCTTCTTTATATTTCAAATTTTTGACTTGATTCTTGCGTTCCTCTAGTATGCTGTTAGTTCTCTGTATAATATTTTTTATTTCAGTCAGTGTATGTTTAATTTCTAGTTGATCCTTTTACATCCCCAGTTGGTTCTTTTTCATCTCCTCTTGGGTTTTGCTAACTTTATCCAACTTTTCTAGGGTATTCTTGAAAAACCTTATAAGTGTGGTTTTGAACTCTATATCCAGTCATTTGTTTTCCTCCATTTCTTTTGCTTGTGATCCCTTCCCTTGTCTTGGCATTTTCACTATGCTGGGAGAACTTCTGTGTTGGATTTAGCCTTATGATACCAGACTTGCAAAACTGCAAAAGCCTCTCTGTTGAGCTTGGGATGGGTGGAGTCTCAGGGCTTAAGGGACAGCCTTGCCTTCCAGTCGGCCCTGCCCTCCACGGGCCCTGAGTCTCACGTGACTGGGTAATCGCTGGAGCGGTTCCTGTGTGCACGTGCACACGCTCTCTCTCACAGTACCTCTAGACTGCTGCCTTTCCGGCTCCCCTGCTATCCAGGACCATATGCATCTGGGTTCCCAGGACTTTGCCCAAATCTGGGGTTTAGTTGTGTTAGAAGTGACTCAGTTGGGATGCTTTGTCTCCTGCCCTCTTGAGAAAGCCAGCGGCACAATCAGCAGTTGGTTTTCTGTGCACAGTGTTGTGCATGCCGCCCAACTTCTGCCCTCCTGGGACTCCCCTAATTTCCATGCACTTCTCCCTTTTCACAGTCCATACTCCCCCTGTTGAGTTTTACCTGGACCTGGGGTTTAGTGTCGTAGGAGAAGGGGTTCAATGCCATTGGGAGCCTCCCGCCAGAGAAAGCCAACCAGGTACTCTGGCACCCGCTCTCTCCATGTGCGCATCTCTGTACCTCAGCTTTTTGCATCTCCTCTGGGCCTCTGTGAGCCCCTCTCTTTCCTTCTAGTTGTAGAATTTCCACTTAGCCAGCTTTCCTGTGGTTCTGGATGATGTCTGTTCTGTCTTTTAGTTGTAGTTTTAAAATTGTTGTGCAAGGCAGCAGTGTAGGTGTTTACCTATGCCGCCATCTTGTTTTCCCCCTCCAGTGTGTTCTTGAAGTCATATATATCATTCTACTCTTCTGTCTGGTTCTTGTTCATGGCCTCTATTTCCCTTTTCATGCTGTTATGTTTTGCACTGAGTTCCTTAAACATTTTATAACCATTACTTTGAACTTTATGTCTGATAGAGTGTTTTCCTCCATTTCATTTATTTCTTTTTCTTGAGATTCCTTCTTTTCTCTCATTTGGGTTTCTTTCTCTCCAATTTTAGTTGTTTCTTTATATTTATAACTATGTATTAAATATAACTGTTATGTATTTATATTAGTTGTCTCTTTGTATTTATATCTATGCATTAGATAGAACAGCCTCTGTGGGGTGACCTTTTATAGAAAGTGTCTTGAGGAGTCCAGTGGTGCAGTCTCTTTGTTCCCTTGAAATGGATGCTCTAGGAATACCTCTTGTGTGCATTATTTGAGCCCTCTTGTTGTAATTGGGACTTGATTGTTGATGTCCCATTTGTGGGCGGGATCTCCCTCCTAACTTGCTGACATTAAGGTTCAACCCCATTGTCATTGTGTCAGCTGTTATACAGTGCTTTGGGTCTGTAATTTGTGGGGCTCACTGGATTTTGCTCTGATGTTGTTGAATCTTGTCCCTTGGTTTATCTATCTTGGATCTCTTGTGAGCTTTTCTAGTGCAGGTAAATGTGAGTCACTAACCCTTTCTTCCCCTGGGCCAGAGAAGTTGAAACCACTACTAGTCCAGTGGTTGGTTGGGAACTCCTTAGCTCAGATGCTGGGTCTGTCATGAGTCTCACACCTTGATTGTCCCTGTTCTGAGCTGTACTCCCTTACCCCTCATGGAGCTGGTCCTACAGGTGTCATGTGAAAGCATTTGGGATCCCACTGGCTTTTGCCTTGATACTTGGTCTGGGATGGTGTCTACAGTGGGGACCCAACTGCTGTTTCTGATTAATTAGATCAGGCAAAGACACAAAGCCTCCAGAGACCCAACTCTGCCTGCAGACTGATTGAATGGCCTCAGGCAATTTTCCACAGGTGAGGTGTTACGTTTTCCAATAAGGTGGGGGCAATTGATTCTTCCTGGAGGCTAATTATTATTCTCAGTCTCATAATGGGCCTCAGAAACTCCACAGGTGGGAAAAGGGATTTTCCAATAGCATGGGTCAACTGTTTTTTCCCCAGAAAAAAGTGACCTGAGTGTCAAAGGTCTGCCTTAGAAAGATGACCTCCAAAACATGAGCAAATGACTCAGCACAGGAAACCAGGGTGTCTCCCTTCTGAGCTCTAATCCCAGACCGCCTCTTCCCCACATCCAAATTTGGCTTATACTTACTCTCCAGTTCACTCTGCTCTTCTCCCCGTCCCCGCTGGAGCCCAAGGTGAGTAGCTGCACAGAAAATTTTGTATTTTGGCTCTTTAAGAGGGTTCCTGCATTTCCAGCCATATGTTATGTGGATATATTTCTCAGTTCTGGTATTCTCTGTTGGTGGGGGGAATAGGGGTACAGCTTGGAGAATAGACCATAGGATTCTCAGTGGCAACCCTTTGGTTCCTCTGCACTTCCTACCAGTCTCTATGTGGTCTCCACTTTCTATACTTGGTTATCAGGATTCTCTTCATCTAGTCTTCAGTTGATTATTCATGATGGCTTTTGTTTTTATTTTAATTTTAATTTCAGTTAATTCTGGGAGCATGTCTGTGTAGCATCCACTTACTCTACCATCATTTAAAATCCCTGTTATTTATAGTGCTGGACAAGACCAAGCCTGGGGCTTGAGCTTCCATTTCCCAGATGGCTAATTTCATAAGCTGACAAATTGATGCTGACTTTAGCAAAAGGCCTCAATTCCTTCTCCATAGGGCTGCTCATGTGACAACTGGCTTCTCAGAATGAATAGTTAGATAGAAATCTCAATCACATTCCTGACCTATTCTCAGCTTCAGCCATACTCCCTAATTTCCACAATGCCCTATGATATGTGGGAAGGAACTACACAAGACAACAATAATAAGAGATGAGAATCATTAGGGACTATTTTGGAGATTATCAATGATTGTCTATTCTATAACTCCCCAGCAATACATGTCCTACACACATGCAAATCACAGTCACCTATTTGCCCATAAAAATCTCATCCTATTAAAACATCAACTCAAAGTAAAAATATCATCTTCCAAATAAAGTCACTGTGCCTTAAGTATAACTCCTTGTGTACAGTTCCTCTTGGTCCAAAGACAAGTAAATTAAAGAAAAACTTTATCCCTCCTCTAACATATCTACACCTAAGACATGATGATGGACAGGCATAGGACAGTCATTAAAAATATTACTATTTAAAATGAGGGCAAAGGAATAACACACAAATCACTGGTCCAGTGGTCCGTAAACTGTGGCTTGTGAGCTGTGGTTTGCCGCTCTGTTGACTGAGTTTGCTGACCATTGATCTAGATTCTTGACTCTAAAAATTACAGGCTGTTGTTCTTTGTGATTAAGCCCCTATTCCAGTGGTCAGCAAAATCTTAGTCAACAGAGAGGCAAACCACAGCTCGCAAGCTGCATATGGCTCGTGAGCTGCAATCTGCCGACCACTGCACTGGTCCATAGCAATTATAAAATTTAACAGGATAAATATTGGGAGTTTCTTATTAAGACTCAACCCTACCCCTTCCTAGGGTTGATCCATGATAACTGTTGTCTCCATCCTTCAGACTTAATTTTAGCCTCTGAGCCACTCTTCCTTTTCCATGGGAACTAATCTGTATGTGCAGCTATATAGATTTCTCAGCCTACTTCCTGCCAGTAGAAATTTGAAAAATAGAAAGCCCTGGGTCCTCTTTGTGCTCTCATTACCCATTTCAGTACAAGCAGGTGGTATAACTGTCAATATGAATCTTTTTCTTTGAAGTTTATAAGTATCCTGTGAATTTGATTGGAGTTGACTCCATTAGACAAAGACCAAACCAACACACCTTTTTAAGATATATCCTTCTTTTCCTTGAACTTTTGCTGAGCCACTTGAGAAACAACACCTTCAAACATTATAGAGAAGCTTTATTATTTAAATAATTCTCTGATGACTGTCTTGAATATTTCTGAAGTTTTAACAAATAACTTGAAAAAAGAATTAAAAATTTTTAAACTTTCAAAAATTTTCATGAATAAATTTTCATATATGCTGAATTTGATCTTTACCTAGAAGTCTTTTCTTAATATATTGTCACTAGTGGCCTGGTGCATAAAATTCGTGCAAGGGGGTGGGGTGTCCCTCAGCCTGGCCTGTACCCTCTCCAATCTGGAACCTCTCAAAGAATGTCCTATTGCTGGTTTACAGGCCTAACCCAGCAGTCGGACATCCTTCTACTAATCCGGGACTGCTGGCTCCTAACCACTCACCTGCCTTTCTGCCTGCCTGATTGCCCCTAACCACTCTGCTTGCTTGCCTGCTTGTCCCTAACTGCCTCCTTTTGCTGGTCTGCTCACCCTCAACCCCCCACCAGCCCGATCACCCACAATTGTGCCAGTGTGCTTGCCCCCAACTGCCCCCTCCCCCCTCCCCACTGGCCTGCTTGCCCCCAACTGTCCCCCTGCTGACCTGCTCACTCCAAACTGTCCCCTTCCCGCTGTCCTGATCACCTCCAAATGACCCCCCATTGACGTCCTGCTTACCCACAATGGCCCTGCCCCCTACCAGCCTGATCACTCACAACTGCCGTCCCATCATGGCCTAATCACCCACAACTTCCCTACCCTCTTGGCCTCTAACTGTCTCTACCTTGACACCGCCACCATGGCTTTGTCCAGAAGAATGTCCAGAAGGTCTCCCATTCTAATTAGCTTATTACCCTTTTATTAGTATAGATAGAGGCCTGGTGCATGGGTGGGGACCAGCTGGTTTGCCCTAAAGGGTGTCCCAGATCAGGGTGGGGGTCCCCACTGAGGTCACTGGCCAGCCTGGGTGAGGGGCTGAGGGCCATTTTCAGGCTGGCCGTGCCCCTGGTGATTCAGGTTTCCAGTCCCTTCATTTCCCCCCCCCCCCAGCATTTCCTTAAGCAGAGGCCAGAGCTAGCTGGAAGCAGGTATCTGGGGTTTATTTATCTTCTATAATTGAAACTTTGTAGCCTTGAGCAGAGGTCAGGGCCGGCCAGGGCAGGTGGGAAGCTTGGCTTCCTCCATCGCCAGGGACAACCTAAGCCTCCTGCTGGCTCCAACTCTATGGCTGCTGCCATCTTTGTTGGATCAATTTGCATATTCACTCCCGATTGGCTGTTGAGTATAGCTGAGTGATAATTAATTTGTATGTTTCTTTTTTATTAGTGTAGATTTGTTGTCTTCAGAGGCTAGAATTTTTATTTTCTTTTTTGTTTAAAAGTCCTTTCTTTAGTTCATCTCTTTCTTCTAAAATTTTATTACAAGTGGAAAGAAGTAACCAGAAAGCATTTTCAATAGTCTGTGGAAATATCCTTGTCCCAGTCACACAGTTTAGGTAAGTTTTCTATTTTCTCCATTATTGCAGATGACAGTGTTTCTAAACTTTCTGACTCTATATGACAAAGACAATTTTTTTTTCCCAGTGTCAAATAACATTTTCTTTAAGCCCTTACTATCATCCTCCCTGAAGGTCATTAGGATTTCACGAAACATTCTTCAAGGCTCTTCAGGCTCTCATCAACACTTTCCCCGCTTTCCAACTTTTCTCCATAGCAGTTTCCTAAACCTTTTCTCCTTTAAGAATTGTGTTATGGTAGCACTCTGCAACTTCTGTGAGCACTGTACAAAAACCTTGTTTAGAATTCTAAAGGTTAATATATGCTCCTTTTTCTGTCTAAAATATTTTCTGCTATTCATATCTACTGGATGAACACCCAAATCCCACCACATTCCCAAATCCATGGCAAAGCCTATGTACTTGTGACATCCTCTATTTGTTTCTTATAACAGTTTTAACACTATTTTCTAAACTTAGGCTTCTTTTGGGAGGGGGGTATGGCTCACCTCCCCCTATAAGTTCCTTGAGTAAAAGTCGTTGGGTCTTATTTTTGGCATAATTATCTCTTTCTCTCCAAGTTTCAATAGAAATACTTTTTGCAGTGAAAGAATACTTATTTTGCTGGATTTGGAATGAGAACATTTCAACACTATTAAAAACCTTATTGAATAAACTTTCAAAAATATTTATAATCATACTTTTCTTTTGGTTTAGACTTTTTTTTTCATTTTCCTTCCATGTCTCATCAAGTGATTAATTGCAAAAGTGCAGAATATTATAAATAAGTGAGATTTTACTTTCCATTTGTATCCATAATTTAAAAAATATTTCCACTCTATATATGCTTAAAATTGTGTCAACTTGAGAGAAAACAATCCAACAAAGATATTCATAATTCTTGCTAATTAATGTTTGAAACTTTTCCCCTTCAATTACTTCACACACCTGTTCACTATAAATTTCCTTGGCAATTTTATACCATAATAACATTGCCTTGAAGTTGGATGTGCACATAAGGTTTTCTAAATTTTAATTATTTTCAAATTAATTTAAATATTCTGAATAATTCCAAACTTACCCATATGTTTAATAAAATTGAACTTTAAACTTCAAAAAACTATGAAGTTTTCCTAAGGTTCCAAGAGACAACATATGGTCTGCTTTTATAAATGTTTTAAAAATAGTTTTTAAAAATTGTTTCACTGAAAATTTTCCTACTCGTTTCAAATCTTATCATTCTATAGTTAGCAGCCTTTCTCATATGCAGTAGTTCAGAGCCTTCCAAAGTGGAACATGGGTTTTGCTACTTTGCTAAGCCTACCTTCTGCTAACTTCCCTTAAGTCAGATTCCACAGTTTTGGTTCAGTAATAGTTTTAATTTTCCTCTGTCTCACTTAGCCGTTCTTTTGCTTTAGGATGTGCTATCTTACAAATTTGGCTAACACCAAATGTTTAAGGTACTTCACAATATTAGGACATAAAAAGGAGCAAATCAGATGGTAAGTGTTTCTGTTGTACCAATCTTTTGGGACTTGTAATTTTCAAAATAATACTTGTAGATCACAGGATAAGAGGGGACCTTGTTCACATAGGCAAAATGAGATTTCCATTTTTCTTACGGTAAGCAGAAAACTGTGTTTATTCTTTCCCCTTTATGTAGTAGTTTGTGTTGCATAGGAACTTAGGCATTTTATGAGTTATTGGAAGTTATTATATGGCAATACTATAAAGGTGGATGGGGGACAAAATAATTAGGCTTAGATGGGCATATATGGCACATGAACTTTCTGAATTTAAAAACTTCTAGATATGGACCTCTTTTAATTTATTCTGTTTGGAGCCTGTTGAGTCTCTCTCTCTCTCTCTCTTCTTAGTCTCTCCTCTTTAATTAAGTTTATGATGGCATGCTTGATAATATCTAAGGTTCTGTTTATTTTTCTTCATTTAATTTCTCTTTGTTCTTCAACTATATAACTTTATTTAACTTATCAAGTTTGCTGATTCTTTCTTTTATAAATTAAAATTTGCTGTTAAGTTCTTCTAGTGAAAAATTTACTTCAGTCATTACTTTTCAACTCCAGAATTACTAATTTTAAAAAATAACTTCTAGCCCTAGCCAGTTTGGCTCAGTGGATAGAGCATCGGCCTGTGGACTAAAGGTTTGATTCTGGCCAAGAGCACATGCCTGGATTGTAGGCTCGATCCTCCCCCCACTGCCAATAGTGGGCATGCAAGAGGCAGCCAATCAATGATTCTCTCTCATCATGGAAGTTTCTATATCTCTAACTCTCTAAAATCAATAAAAAAAATAAAAAAATAACTTCTATCTCTTCATTCTTATACTCTGTTGAAATATTATTTTCATATGTTCCATTAATACTTTGGTCATGGTTTTCTGTAATTCTGAATAAAATTTTAATAGCAGTTTAAAAGACTTTCGGATAAGTTCTCAAATCTGGCTTGCTCATGGACAATTTCTATTGATTACTTTTGTTCCCTTTTATAAGTCACTAGTGACCCTGTGCACTAATTCATGCATGGGTGGGGTTTCTCCGGATCGCCTGTGGGGATTAGCCCTCAGCTAGCACACCCAGCCTCGCACCTCCAGCTTGTGCCCCCAGCCTCACAGTACCACAGCCCCACCTGGCACCCTGTCTTGGCTTGGCACTGCCCCTTCACATGCTCCGCCATCCACCTGTGGGACGATTGTTCAGGACCAGGCCCCCTGTCCTGGGGACTAGGCATTTACCCCCCCCCCACCACCATCATTGCTGGTTGTCATCTGCAGGGTGATTGATGGGTTGATCAGGCCCCTGCTCATGCCTGCCATGGCCTAGTGCAGCCTGCTCATCTGCTCCATATCCCACTGCAGTTCTGCTCTCATCAGGGCCCATCAGGGCCAGCAGCGCCTCCACTGCTGCCTGCTGCCAGTGCTGCATTGCCAACTACCCACCATGTTCCATGCCACCCCCTGGTGGTCAGCACATGTCATAGTGAGTGTTCAAACCTCAGTTGAATAAACCCCCAAAGGGACAATTTGCATATTAGGTTTTCATTATATAGGATACTTCCCTTTTTCTATTAGTGTCTCATAATTTAGGGTGAAAATTGGACATTTTAAATAATATAATATAGTAAATCAGAAATCAGATTCCTTCTTCCTGAAAATGTATTGTTGCTGATTTGTTGTTAAAGGTTATGATAATGTCTGTTTAGTTACTTTCTTAGACTGATTTTGTAAAGTTTTATTCCCTGTTACTTGTGACCACTTAAGTTTCTGCTCAGTTAGCTTTGTGGTCAATTAATAATTAGACTGTGATTTTTGTAAATGCCTCAAGTTTTCCATCATTTACTGAGGGGCTCTCTTAGTGCATTGGAGCACATCCTATCTAATAAAATAGTAATATGCAAATTAACCATCACTTTGCTATGCCCACAAGCCATGCCTACAAGCCAATCAGGAGTGAGTATGCAAATTAACTCCAACCAAGATGGCTGTGGCCACAGAGCAAGCAGGAGGGAGGCTTGGGTTTCTCTGGTGATGGAAGAAGCCAAGGTTTCCACACTGGCAGGCCTAGGCCTCCTCTCAAGGCTACAAAGTTTCAATTATAGAAGATAAATAAATCCAATAAAAATGGTAGCACCCAAGGAGCTGGAGAGAGCAGGAGGCTAGGATTGCCCCAGGTGATGGAGGAAGCCAAGATTTCTGTACATCATGGCCAGCCTAGGCCACCGCTTAAGGCTACAATGTTGCAATTATAGAAGATAATTAAAATCCAAAAGAAATGGCTGCCTCCAAGGAGTGAGCAGGAGGCTTGGCTCCATTCCAAGTTTCAATTGTGTAAGATAAATAAATCCTAGATACCAGGGCCTCCACTTGGGTCACTGGGTGTGTGGCCAGCCTACAAATCTCTACAGACCCCTTGCCCAGGCTGCTCCATGCTCCAAGAGAATCCCCATCCTGATCTGGAAAACCATTCATGACAAACCAGCTGACCCCCACTCGTGCACCAGGCCTCTGTCCTATCTAATAAAAGAGTAATATGCAGATTGACCATCATTCCAACACACAAGATGTCTTCCCCCATGTGGTCACAAGATGGCCACAGGTGAGGGCAGTTAGGGGCAAACAGGCTGGCAAGGGAGCAGTTAGGCATCAACAAGGCTGGCAGGGGAGTGGTTAGGGGGTGATTAGACTGACAGGCAAAAGCAATTAGGGGCAATCAGGAAGGCAGGCGAGCAGTTGGAGGCCAATAGTCCTGGATTGTGAGAGAGATGTCTGACTGCCATTTAGGCCTGATTGGGGGGCCTAAATGGGCAGTTGAACATCCCTCGAGGGGTCCCAGATTGGAGAGGGTACAGGTAGGCTGAGAGAACCCCCCCCACACGAATCTGGGCCTCTAGTCTTCAATGAAAAGCTATTAGAATTCTTGCCTTTATCTTCATTTTCTGCTCACATAGGCCTCAAAGCCAGCCATTATTAGATCCCTAAAGACATTAGGGTTTTTTAATCTCTTTCCTAACTTCTTATGTACATAGCTTTGCACAAGTACTGGCTTTTTATATTCCCTAAAATATGTCATAGTTTTAAGTTTATGGCTAGCCTCTTGTTTACCCCAACTGAAAATGCCACCTCAAGCAGCTGAGATATTAAACAATTGGTTATTTTGGACTAATGCCCTCAGGATAGAACTTTCACAACTGAAGGAGTTCTGAGTCAGGTCAAATAATAACAAGCCCTGAAAATGGGGATTTCCCAGAAAGCTGACAGAGGAGACCAATACTGATAGTGCTCTCAGGGTAATGCTTTGTGGAACTTCAACCCAGTATGCCTCCTTTCATGACTACTATGCTCAGAGTTTTCAAGACACCACAAACCTGGGTAAAAGAGAATGAGAATAAAGAAAGTTAAAATGCTGCAAAGCTGACTACATTAATATTCAGCCATTCTTGAATAAACATTTTTTGGATGGTTACAAGTTACTAATTCATTTTCAGAGTTCTAAAAGGTTGATCTTTACCATTTTTGGCAACTTTTTGTTTTCCTAAGAGAGCCAAGGATATTCAGATCCTCACTCCACCATTCTGGGTCACACACATTTTGATGTCCTGACCTCAGGGAGTCAGTTGCTTCTCTTCCTTTCCCAGATTGCTGTAGCTAGGGCATGACCATGTGACCCCATCCTGATTAACAGAGAGGAATTATGCTACAGGAGTGTTTCTCAATCTAGAGTTCAAAAAAACAAAACAAAACAAAACAAAACAAAAAACTAAGTTTGGGGGTTAGTGTTCTTCATTTTTTAAAATTTACAGTCCATTTAAAATGATAATTTTGTGAAGTTCAATGAAAAATCAATTGCTAATAAAATGAAATAGAAAAACAAAAAATTCAAAATGCAAACCATATTTTCATTATAAGATTCAATAAACATAAAATTATCTACACTAATAAAAGAGAAACATCCAAATTGACCATACCTCCACTATGCACACCAGCCAATCTGGATGAGTATGCAAATTAACGCAACAAAGATGGCAACAGCAACGGAGCTGGAACCAGCAGGAGGCTTGGGTTGCCCCCAGCAATGGAGGAAGCCAAGTTTCCCACCCATCTTGGCTAGTCCTGGCCTGCACTCAAGGCTACAAAGTTTCAATTATAAAAGATAAATAAATTCCAGATACCTGCTCAAGGTGCTGAAAAAAAAAAGGAGGGGCTAGGAGCCTGAAAATGGCCCTTAGCTCCTCACCCAGGCTGGCCACACATCCATGGGGTGAGGGTCCCCAATGGGGGACTTGGCCAGCCTGCAAACAGCCCTCAGCCCCTCACCTAGGCTGGCCAGGCATCTCAGTGGGGACCCCCGCCCTGATCTGCGACACCCTTTAGGGAAAACCAACTGGTCTCCATCCATGCACCAGGCCTCTATCTATACTAATAAATGGGTAATATGCTAATTAGACTGGGAGACCTTCCAGGAGACCTTCTGGGCATTCTTCTGGACAAAGCCATGGTGGTGGTGCCAAGGTAAAGACAGTGAGTTAGAGGCCAAAAGGGGAGGGAAATTGTGGGTGATTAGGACAGGATGGGACAGCAGTTATGAGTGATCAGATTGGTGGGGGGTGAGGGAGAGGGGCTAGTTGGGTGCAAGCAGGATGTCAGTGGGGGTCATTTGGAGGTGATCAGGACAGCAGGAAGGAGCAGTTTGGAGTGAGCAGACTACTTTGCGCGGGGGGGGGGGGAGGTATGGGTGATCAGGCTGGTAGAGGGGAGCAATTGGGGGCAAGCAGGCCAGCAGTCAGAATGATTAGGGGCAATTAGGCAGGTGGGAAGGCAGGCAGGCAGGCAGGTGAATGGTTAGGAGCCAGCAGTCCCAGATTGTGAGAGGGATGTCTGACTGCTGTTTTAGGCCAGATCCCTGTAAACGGGCAGTAAGATTTCCTTCAGTGGGTCCCAGATTGGAGAGGGTGCAGAACAGGCTGAGGGTCAACCCTCCTCCGCCCCCCCTGCAAAAATTTTGGGCACCGAACCATTAGCACTTGAATAAATACAAGTAAAATAAAAATAAGAAAAAATAGAAAATATGTACAGTGGTACCTCGAGATACGAGTTTAACTCGTTCTGTAACCTTGAGGCATGGGAAACTATGAGACGCTTGAGTTGCGGTAAACTGGTGGGTTGTGTGCAGCCGGCCCATTCGCGCGATTACTCCTATCTCAAATGTTGCTCGTATTTCAAAGCAAAAATCGCTTGCTCGACAGCTCATATCTCAAAAATCTCGTATGTTAGGGCATTCGTATCTCAAGGTACCACTGTATACTCTTAATTGAAAATCTGCATATAGGCAATCCAAATGGAAAATAGCTAATATTCCCATTCCTTTAATAGCTTTATTGAGACATAATTAATATATGATAACCTACAAATTTAAAACATAGAACTATGGAATTATCACTACAATCAACATAATGAACATAGACACCACTCTCTAAAATTTCTCTTTGCCTCTTTGTAAAGCTTCTTCAAGCTTTTCTAGCTTACTTCTGCATTTCATTACAGATGCTGCCCTATTTTGTAACAGATCTAACACTGATTTGTTCGAATTTTCCAGAATTTCATGTAAATGGAATCACATATGTATTCATTTGGCTCTTTTCACGCAACATAATTATCTTGAGATTTATCCTTGTACTGTAACATCAATAAATTAATCCTGCTGGGGCTACCAACAGACCCTGAGCTAAGGTTAATTATTACTCTGATATAGTCAGATTGCTGTGAAACAGAGGGCTAAGAGACTACCTGGCTAAAGGAACCAGATGATCTTGATCGCCGCCTGCCTCTTCAGGCTTTTATTGTAACAGCAGTTTGAGATAAAGTTTATGTTTTAGATACAATCAGTAGGGTAAGTAATCTTGAGAGGATATGTGTGTCTGCAGTGTCCTTTAAGCAAGGACACCTAAAGATTAAGCATAAAGATTCTGGTAAACACCCAAGGGCCTGCATGTACATAGACTTTTTTGTAAAGGTCAAGGAACAATTAGAGGTAGGCACCTTTGACCAACTCTCCTAAATCAGAATTCTTAATCAGGGGTAGGCGCCTTCAGCCAACTTCACTTTTCAGAATGTCCTCCTTCCAGACTTTCCAAAGAAGTTTCCTGTGATTTCCTACATTTCTCACTTTTTTTGTTTTGCTGAATGTAGAGGACAGAGGGTTCCAATAAATTTGTTGCAATTGAATGTTGGGTTCCTTGAAGTTTGTTCACTGCTCCAGTTCCAATTTTACAAACTATAAGAAAAACAAAAAGAGCAATGGTTAGTTATCTGGAGTGCCTGGAATGTGAGTACATTCCAATAATTTCTCAGCCTCTGCCATCAGTTTCTTCATCACTCCCCAAGTTATTCTAGGGGCCATCTGGGTCCATGGAAGGTGCAATATTTGGGGCTATGGCATCCCCAGACCCAAATTCTTCATTTCTGGAAGAGGATTGGTCCCGTGTCATGTCACTGTAGGTTTTAATTCAGTGAGCTGGAATCCACAAGCAGCCCTGTGGGGAAAGAAATACATGCATATCCTCTCCCCCATGTTAATAATTCATTGGGTCCCATACAGTTATTAGTGTCCACATCTTGCCACAAGACTTGTGGTTTCTGAGGTGGGGTTATTGAGGTAAAGTGCTGTTGTATAGAGGATTGAAAATGATCATTCAGATTAAAAAAAATTACAGGTAAAGTGTGCTTTAGATAGTATTATGGCAGAATCCTTGAGTCCCATATTCCCTCTTTTTTGTTTTACCAGCATACTCTTCAGGGTAGCATGCACATGTTCAATGATGGCCTGCCCTTGCGAATTTTAAGGGATACCCATGGAATGCTGGATGGACCAAGTTCTGCAAAAGGCAGCGAAGCCATGGTTGCTATAAGCAGGCCCATTATGAGTTTTATCTTGGTTAACATAGCTACAATTGGAAACTGGTCTTATTTAATTCATGCAAAGAAACATATTGCCAATTATCAAGAATTGCCAAATATTGGAGGGACAGATAGGGGAAGAAATATATTATTTGCCAAGTTGCTTTAAAAGTGTTTCCTTATATCTGAAAAACAAAAAATTTAGGAATCAGCAATACTTTCAACAAAAGTTACATAAACTATATAATTATTTCCCATTTATTCAGCCCCATAATAAAATTTTTGTTTTTCCTGATTTTTCCTGCCAGTGCTTTTATAAATCCAGATACTTTATAGAGTAATGCAAATAACAAGGAATTTTGTCTTTTCTGCAAAACACAATATTCCAGAATAACAATTAGAGCTGTAAATGAAAGCATAATACAGTTATTATTATTTGACAAAGCTTCCAATGTACTTTGAGCAGAAAATTTTCCTTCAAGAGAGAGAATACAAACACTTGAGGTATTTCAGAGCTTATTGAAATGATCCAAAGCCAATGCTAGATCAAGAAAAAAGTTTCTTAAAATTCAAATCCTGAAAGGATTGTTAAACTTACTTTACCAAAAAATAGACACAAACATAGGCTAGCAATTCTTAGTTCCCATGATTAAAAGATGGCTTTTAAAAAAAATCTGATTAATATTAAATGTAACCATTTTAATAATTCATAAAATTTTTGTTTCCTGGGTAGAAAAACAGGGAAGATCCCTTTTAGCAGACTAGAAAATGACTTACCAAAATTGGTTTATTCTCTAACTTCAGTTTTCATTGGGTGTGATCAGCAAATGCACTAATTAGATTTCTGTGATCTCTCTCCCTGAGTAGGTTGATATAAGCTATTTACTCTCTGGTTAGGGAAGTAACATGCAAATCATTTATTCATAAGTGTCCTGGTTTTGGGAAGATAGGATTTACAAATGGCTCCAATTTGCTGTTTAATCATTTCAGTTTCCTTATTCTATTTGTCCTGGCTTACTGGCCTGTGTCATTTATATAACTCTCTGTTAACATTTCTCTTTACAAACATTCCACAATTTACACAAACTTTATACAACTCTCACAAATCTTTCTTCAGAAACCTTATAACTTTCAAAAATAACCAGCTTGAGAAGGCACTTTCTTTCTCCTTCAAAATGCATCTCCATGCCTCAGGCCTTCTATTACACCAAAACCATAATCTCTCTTCCATTAGTTAGGATTCTTAACCCTTAGAAACCTTAATTTTTAGGTGACATGTAAATAATTAACACTCCTCAGATTAGCAATACATTCACATTTTAAGAGATATTTCAAATAGAATACAAGACTTATTCTTTAACAGATTTAACTCCATCCTCTAAATTCACCATAAGAGACAAACTCAGATTAATTAATATTTTAGTATCCTATTATTTCAACATATCTAGATATTTAATAATTTTTATTATTTAACCCAGCAAACTCCAAAGTTTTAAGTTACCAAAGACTTTGGAAAACTATGTTTAGGCATATGTAATTACCACTGAAAAAGCTTTATCATATACTCTTCATTTTAGTTATATTTATTTTGCCTTAACAACTTTGATATTTTAAAGCCAATTATTATTACCCAAGACATTTTCTTGGCAAATTTTGTAACAAGGATAACGTACTGGCCTTCAGTGGCTTTAATGTGAAAGTACTATTTTATTTTATTTTATTTTATTTTATTTTATTTTATTTTACAAAACTGGAGTGGACCCTGCTGCTATTTCTAAAGCCAGATGGAGGGCACTTCTACAGGTCTAATCCTCCTAGGGAAAAAAAATATTATTTCCCATATTTTTCTTTCTGAGTATACCAATAATATGAAGTATTGCATATAAAAAGAGATCTTAAAAACAGAAACAGAAAACCCTACAGTAAATAGGTGAATACTCATAAAAGGGTGGATATTAGCCTTAGAATCTTATTTCACATTAACCCAGCACAATAAATGAGTTCTGAGTGGCACAAAGCCCAAACAGCAGAGCAGAGGATTCCCTATGTTCATAAAATGGCAAGGAGCAAATCAAGTCCTCCAAAGATAAGAAAGCAAGCAAATAACATCAATAACCAAGTTATATTATAGACAGACAAGAACTTCCAGTAGCTAAGAGTTTTCAGTGGCTGATGCATTGAGAAGGGAGAGCAGGAAGTGTCTCTAAGATTAAGATTTCTCAGCAGCTTCTGGGAAGTTCCTGCCCTCCCTACCACATGTTCAACCTGCCACAAGTAGCTGGGGCTTATAGCAAAGTGAAATATGTTCCATCTCTAAACAAATTAAACAAACAAATAAACAAAAAAAGAGACACAAATAACAATAATCAGTATATAAGAGACACTCTTATATACGACTAGTGGCCTGCTGCATGAAATTTATGCTTGGGCGGATGGTGTCCCTCAGCCCAATCTGCACCCTCTCCAATCTGGGACCCTTTGGGAAATGTCCGACTACATGGACTATTTGGATTTTGTATCCCACATGGTCCATGAATCATATTTGATTTTATAGTTTGAAAAAGTCAAGGACACTGGTCCTCATCTGAAATTTCTGCCTTAACTATACAGTCAATATCATCTTCTGTATGTAATTTGGATTGACTATCTAATATCAATGATATGTGAGTGGTCCACATTTCTGAAATTCAGTGACATGAATTTTAGTTATTACTTTGCCAAATACATGGAATTTACATATATCATTTAAAAGAGCAATCAGCTTAATATTAAAAACTCTGGCTACCAACTGAGGTCTTTTTTTAACTTTTTGTAAATTGTAATATCTGCCCATTTGGGGTTGCATGTCATGGTTATAAATAAATCAGGCTTGCCATACTTTATTACAATTGCCATGGCATCCTGATATTGCTGCTGCATATTTCTGGGACTACACTCAAAAGATGATGGAAGTGCAGAGACTGGTTTGGCTCAGTGGATAGAGCGTCAGTCTGCGGACTGAAGGGTCCCAGGTTTGATTCCTGTTGGGGGCATGTACCTTGCTTGCGGGCACATCTCCAGTGGGGGGCGTGCAGGAGGCGGCTGATCGATGTCTCTCTCTCATCGATGTTTCTGACTTTCTATCCATCTCCCTTCCTCTCTGTAAAAAATCAATAAAATATACTTTTTTAAAAAACGATGATGGAAGTATTATCATTTTACCAATTGGTCATTGTCATTTTCAGATCTAGATTTGAGATAATCCATCAAACCACTATATTTTTCACTCTCGACTTAGATTGGTTTGCTTTAATGAAATTTATCCGATTTGCCTCCATTTCGAATATGAATCCACAATAAACTGTTGAGTTAATTTTCCTGCATTTAAAATAGGATTGAACATACCCCGCAAAGAGAGATGAAATTCATAAAACTGCATTTGTGTGACTCGTGTCCTTATATTTTATCTGGTATCATTGTCGATTATACTGTAGTCTCTGAGTCTTAATACAATATCTGTTCACCAGCCTTTTTCACCATGTGGAAAAAGAATAAGATACGCCATTGCATCTAATGTAGGAAACAGGACAGCGATTTGTTTCATTTTAGTGGCATTCAGATTATTGGGATTTGGTTTACAATGAATAAGCAAGTCCCTTTCAAAAGGAGGTTCTCCATCTTTGTTTCTGAATATGGCAGTAACTTCAATTACACAGGGAGAGTTATATATACCTGGATCACTGTTATGATTGTATTTAATTGCCATATATACTTCTATGGGAGAAATACCTTTTGCTCCTGCTTCAGATTGGGGTTCCTTTTTTCCCCTTATGTAGCATCTGTACGGCTTTGTTAATTCATTTATTCCATGCATGAGGTTGTTGATGTTGACCATGAATCTTTATGAGCAGCCCTGGTTTACTGGCATTGCTAATCTTTTACTTGTCACTTTGGCCATATCTAAAATGTAGAGTTAAGCAAACTTCCAAGAAACACCTTCCGAAGGATGTAAAGTTCCAGTACGGTGATAGACTTGCCTGTTATTCTAAAACAGTGTGGCCTGTATCCTGATGGTGATACAATATCTGCACCCATTGAAGCAAAAGCAAAAGAACTATTTATGTAACAAATATTTTCCATGAAATTTTTACTGTCAGAATCTTCATTTGTCATTATTTTTTTTTAAATATGCCAAGTATTCTGGAAAATATATATAATTCGGACAGATTTTACCTTTGCCACAACATTGAGCGAACTTTCCATAAAAAAATTTAGTGATAAGCAAAATTGACATCTAACAGTCATTCCACCACAACTATGTTCAAGAATTGCATCCAATGTACTCCCAATGTACTCTATTTTCACTGAGAAGGTACTTCCTAACAGTATTAGTAGTACTTGTTGATGACTGTTCTTTAGACATATTCTGTCGTCACTGCTGCCTTCCTTCAACTTCAGAGGCACATTGGTCTTTAGATATTTTCTGCTGATGATGCCAGCTTCAGAGCTATGTTGTGCCAAAGTTGCTCTTCAAATACATTCTCTTGCTGACTCTGCCTTCTTTCAGCTTCATAGGCATGTTGGTCATCAGACATTTTCTATCAATGACGCAGGCTTCTTTTGACTGCAGAGCTATGTTGTGTCAATAGTTGCTCTTTAGACATATTCCCACCTCCCTGCTGTCAGAGTCTGGGCTGTTGCCCATGGGGACACAGCATCAAGTCCACCTGTGCTGGGAGACCCAGAGTCAAGTCCCCACCCACTTGCATGTGCCTCAAAATCCTGTGAGATCCAGACTTGACTGTGCCCACGCAGATGGATGCAGCATCAAGCTGCCCAGATCTGTGAGAACCCTTGTGAAGTTGCTTCCATGGCATGTGAGGCTGAGGGAACCCTGGTGGAAGCCACATGGTGTAGCAGCCAGGATCCAACCCCTGGCAGGGCTGAGGGAACTCTGGCAGCAGGCAAACCCCCTAGAATGGCCATGGGAACCCCCTGGCAACAGGTGTGTGGGAGCGGCTGCAGAACCTCCCAACCTCCAGCAGGGCTATGGAACCCCAGCTGCAGGTGCACAGAGTAGCCACCCCCCTCCTCCCTTGTGCATGCTACCACCTAGTGATGGCGTTATGGTTAATTTGCATATTACTGGATATTTGCAGACGTGCATAATCCACAGACAAGATTTAATAAATCAAAATCCTTTTCATGAATCTTTCAGATGTCTTAGAGTGTCCAGGACTTATAGCCAGAATGTGGCCCAGAGGGCTCCCCAGTGGGGTAGCCATCAAACACCTACAAGCAGCCTGTTGTTCACAGGTATCATCATATTCTACTGTCTAATGTCTAAAGTCATTTTAGCTAAAATCTCCAGTCCCAATGTGTCATATGGTAATTTTCAGACAAAGCATTAATGTGGTAAGTCCTCCTGGCATTTTGTAGGCTTTGGATACTCAATATGAAGTGGGCATAGTACAGCTCAAACAATAGCCCACATAGTTAAAGATGACAAGGGCATTTATTTTCCTTGGGCCTGCTTTCTCTTTAAATCCCTACCTACTTATTCCCAGAGATCAAGGTATAGTGTGCCAGTATCAGGGAACCAAGCATTATAAATTATAATGGTATGCAACAGGCTCTTTAATTGTTCTTCTATAACTGAGGCACCATTTGTTTTTAATAACTGTTTAAGTAACAAAGAAATATGCTACTTGGTGGACAGCTGTTGTCCTATTATGAAACTTTAGCTGAAAAATATGCCCTCCAACTTGGAAATCTCAAGCAGGCTCCAACGACTTACTGTGCATTTACTCTTCATTTTCTAGATTTCTACCATGTGTCATTGCGTTACTTGGTCTTCACATGGGGAACCATTTTTCTGGGTCTGACCAGCAGACCCTAAGTCACGGATGAATGGTTACTCTTACACAAGATTGCTGTGAAACAGAGGGCTGAGGGATTGCCTGGCTAAAGGAACCAGATGGCCTCAATCATCTGCCTTTTCAGGCTTTTATTGTAACAGCAGTTTGAGATAAAGTTTATCTTTTAGATACAATCAGTAGGGTAAGTAATCTTGGGAGGGTACATGTGTCTGCAGTTTAAGCAAGGATACCTAAAAATTAAGCATAAAGATTCTGATAAACATCTAAAAGTCTGCATGTATACAGACTTGTTTGGAAAAGTTAAGGAACAATTAGTGGTAGCCACTTTTGGCCAACTCTCCTAAGTCAGAATTCTGATACATAGGGGCAGATGCCTTCAGCCAACTTCCATTTTTGGAATTTCCTCCTTCTAGACTCTGCAATCAAGTCTTCCATGCTTCCATACCTAATTCATGTTATATCATTAGTTCATTTATTTGTATTACGGAGTACTAATCCATTTCATGAGGACATCAAGGTTGCAGTTGGGGGCAACTTGGGAGAGCAGTTAGGGGCAAGATTAGGCAAGCAGGGGGCAAGAGCAGGCCAGCAAGGGAGTGCAGTTGGGGGCAACAGGCCAGCAGGGAAGGGCAGTTGGGAATGAGATCAGCCTGGCAGGGGAGGGCAGTTAGGGGTGATCAGGCAGGTAGGTAGAGGGGTTAGGGGCAATTACGCAGACAGGTAGGTGAGTGGATAGGAGCTAATGGTCCCACAGGGATCGGGTCTAAACTGGAAGTCGGACATCTCTCAAGGAGTCCCCAATTGGAGAGAGTGCAGGCTGGGCTGAGGGAATGCCCCCTCCATACACTAATTTCATGCACCGGTCCACTAGTAATTAAATATTTAATAAGATCTTTGTTAGCTTCTCTCATTAGTGTTTTGCAGTTTTTAGTGTTCATGTCTTTAGCTCTTTCTGTCAGATTTTATCACTATTTAATACTTTTTTGATATCATTGTAATATTTTTAAATTTTTAGTTTCTGGTTGTTTATTGCTATTATAAAAGTAATTTTTGAAGAGAACCCAAGATGGCAGCATAGGTAAACACCTACACTGCTGCCTTGCACAACAATTTCAAAACTACAACTAAAAGACAGAACAGACATCTTCCAGAACCACAGGAAAGCTGGATGAGTGGAAGTTCTACAGCTAGAAGGAAAAAGAGGGGCTCACAGAGACCCAGAGGAGCTGCAAAAAACTGAGGTAGGGAGACGTGTGCTGAGAGAGCAGGTGCCGGAGTACGTGGCTGGCTTTCTCTGGCGGTAGGGAAACAAAGACTCCCAACGGCACTGAACCCCTTATCTTACGACACTAAACCCCAGATCCAGCTGAAACTCATATGGAGTGAGTTTGGACTGTGAAAAGGGAGAGGTACATGGAAATTTAGGGGAGTCACAAAAGATCAGAGGTCTGGTCACGCATGGCACTGTGCAGAGGACAGATTGCTGATTGTGCCCCTGGCTTTCGCAAGTGGGCGGGAGACAGACCCTCCCAACTGTGCCACTTCTGAGTCCACTAAGACCCTGTTTCGGGTGAAACCCTGGAGACCTAGACTCGTGTGGTCCTGGTGCGCAGGGGAGCTGGAAAGGCAGCGATCTAGAGGCACTGTGGGTGCTCAGGCACAAGGAACGCTCCAGTGATTACCCAGTCACCTGAGACTCAGGGGCAGTGAAGGATGGGGCTGACTGGAAGGCAAGGCGGTCCCTTAAGCCCTGTGACTCCACCCATCCTATGCTCAACAGAGGCTTCTGCAGTTTTGCAAGTCTGGTATCATAGGGTGAATTCAACACAGAAGTTTCCCCGGCATAGTGAAAATGCCAAGACAAGGGAAGGGATCACAAACAAAAGAAATGGAGGAAAACAAATGACTGGATATAGGGTTTAAAACCACGCTTATAAGGTTTTTCAAGAATATGCTAGAAAAGTTGGATAAAGTTAGTGAGAGCTAAGAGGAGATGAAAAAGGACCAACTAGAAATTAAACATACACTGCCTGAAATAAAAAATATTATACAGAGTCCTAACAGTAGACTAGAGAAAGGCAAGAATCAAGTCAAAAATTTGAAATATAAAGAAGCAGAAAACACTCAACTGGAAAAGCAAGAAGAGAAAAGAATCCAAAAATGTGAACATAATGTAAGGAGACGCTGGGACAGCTTCAAGCGTACCAACATCAGAATTGTGGGGGTGCCAGAAGAAGAGAGAGAGTGAGATACTGAAAACCTATTTAAAGAAATAATGACTGAAAACTTCCCACATCTGGTAAAAGAAATAGACTTACAAGTCCAGGAAGCACACAGAACCTCATATAAAAGGAATCCAAAAAGGACCACACCAAGAAACATCATAATTAAAATACCAAGAGCAAAAGACAAAGAGAGAATATTAAAAGCAGCAAGAGAAAAACAGTTCATTACCTACAAGGGAGCACCCATATGACTGTCAGCTGATTTCTTAACAGAAACGATGCAGGCCAGATGGGAGTGGCAAGAAATATTCAACGTGATGAATAGCAAGAACCTACAACCAAGAATAATCTATCCAGCAAAGCTAATATTCAGAATTGAAGGGCAGATAAAGAGCTTCACAGTTAAGAAAAAGTTAAAGGAGTTCATCAACTCCAAACCAGTATTATATGAAATGCTGAAAGGTACTCTTTTAGAAGAGGAAGAAGAAAAAGGTAAATGCCAAAAAATTGTGAACAATAAATACATATCTATGAACAAGTGAATCTAAAAATTAAGTGAATTAAAAATTTGATTAATAGAATAAACTGGTGAATATAATAGAATCAGGAGCACAGAATGGGAGTGGACTGATAATTCTCAGGGGGAAAGGGGTGAGGGGTGTACAGGGAGAGACTGGACAAAAAATCATACACCTATGGATGAGATCAATGGGAGGGAGGTAAGGGCAGAGGGAAGGGTGGGAGCTGGGTGGAGGGGTGCTATGGAGGGTAAAAAAGAGAAACAAATGTAATAATCTGAATAATAAAGATTTAATAAAAAAAAACAAAAAAATAATTTTTTTCATATTAATCTTATATCATGCATATTTACTGAACTCAATAATTATCATAGATTTTTATGTATTCCACTAAATGTTTTGCATAGATAATTCTGTCATCTATAAATAAAAATAATTTTATTTCTTATTTTTCATCTGGATGCCTTTTATTTCTTTTCTTATTGCAGTGGCAAGAATCTTTAGTATAATATTGAATAGAAGTAGTAAGAAGAGGAATCTATTTCTGATATTAGGGAAAAAGAATTCAGTATTTCAACATTAAGTATGTTAGTCCTAAATTCTTCACAGATGCCCTTTATCAGGTTAAGGAAGTTTCCTTCTATTCTTAGTTATTTGAGAGTTTTAATCAGAAGTAATAATTAAATTTTATCAAATACTTTTTATATAATATGGCTTTTGATTTTTTTAGATTATTAATATGTGAATTATATTGATGATTTTCAAATGTACAATCATGCATATATTCATGGGATATACCCAATCTGGTTATAATTTATTTTCTTTTAATGTATTGTTAGAATCAATTTAGTAAAACTTTATTTGGAATTATTATATCTATGTTTGTAGATGACATTATGCTGCAGTACTGTTGTAATGTTTCCTGACTTCAAGGCAATGCTTACTTCATAAAAAGAACTGAGTAGTATTTCCTCCTTTCAAATTTCTGCAAGAGTCTGTGTAGAATTTATATTATTTCTTCCTTAAATGTACAATGGAATTTACCAATAAAGCTATCTTAACTGAAGTTTTCTTTGTGCAAAAGTTTTTAACTAAAAATTCAACTCAATTTCTGTAATGCATACAGAACTATTTAGAGTATCTATTTACTTTTGAGATAATGTTGGTAGATAGTCTCTTTTAAATAATTTATCTACTTCATTTAAGTTTATTGGCATAAATTTATTGATATTATTTCCTATAATCCTTTTACTTTCTATGGAATATGCAATAATCCTGATTCTCTCATTCCTGATTTGTGTCTTATCTGGATTAATCTCACTTGAAGGTTATTAATTGTGTTAATCCTCTCAAAAATAGCTTTTGTTTCATTGTTTTTCTATTATTTTTCTGTTTTTCTCTTTTATTGATTTCTGTTCTTATCTTCAGCATTTTCTTTCTTTTACATGTTGATTTTAGTTTGCTCTTTCCTCCCCTAATTTCTTAAGGAGGAAGGGTTGGCCATTGGTCTGAAATATTTTTTCTTTTCTAATCTAGGTAGGCATTTAGTGCTGAAAGTTTCCTGTCCTGAAGAACTGGTTTAGCTGTAACTCCAAGGAAGGCTATGATACAAGTAAGAAACTACCCAGTTTACAGCATAAAGTAAAACACTCAGCAATCTCCCAATAATAATGCATATGACATCCACTCCTTTGGATATTCTCACAGGAAAAATTACATTTCTTTGGCTTTATTTCCTGGATACAATCTATGGAAGGTTAGTGTTACTAACTTTATGCTCTTGTGTATCATATTAAAATGAAGTTCCAGTGCGCTGCCCAGAGAAACAGACGGACCCCAAGACAGAAATATTGAGGAGGTATTCAAGCATTAGTGCTTATGCGCATGAAAAGTCATCTGCCATACAGTGTTAATAGTTCTTATTATTACCTGAGCAGATACTCTTGTGTCTGGCAGTGTGTTCAGAGTTGTCTTTATCATTTTATTTAATCTTCACAGTCATCTGTGAAACAGTGTGGTCTGCTGTAATACCAATTTTCCATATAAAGAAACCAAATCTTCTATAGTGAGGCAATGTGCTGAAGGTCTTCAGGTAAAATTTGGCCAAGTTGAGATTTACCTCAGGTCTTTCTACTTGAACATCCACAATGAACTACTGCATCACACTACCCCCAGTGTCTGTTCACTAGCATATCCTGACTATGAGGGTTCTAACTTGGTGAGGACAGCTCCAAGTCACTGGGAGGGAGAAATAGTAAAAAAGAGCCCATTTGAGAAATCTTGTAATTCTCTCTATTGTGAAAAGTGCATCTTTGACTTCAAAGTTACTGAGGAGATGTTCCTTTAATACATACAATAGTAGCTGTGATCACAAAGGTGGCTAGCATCTCTATGGTAGTTATCCTCCTATATAATAAAAGGGTAATATGCAAATTGTCCCCTTGACAGAGAGTTTGACCAGGGGGCGGGGCCAGCCCTCCAACTGCCCAGGGCCCTGCCCCTGTTCTGCCCTCACACCCCCATCAGGAGTGGGCTGGCATGCCAACCTTCCATGTCCCCTCCCCCTGGAGGGCCTGGCTGGCAGGACCCCAACCATGCATGAATTTGTGCACCAGGCCTCTAGTGGCATCATAAAGAAATTCTCTTTATGTCCATCTTCACTGGTATTATTTTCTATTGTCTATGAACACACATACCACAAACAGGGCTTCCTGCCACAAAAGGCCACAAACCTAAGTGAAAAATAAGGAAGCATGTTTGGAGTAACCTGTTACCCAATCTTTTTCCTGGGCCTGGTCAATAATTTACAGTGTTTACAGACTGTAAACACGTCTGTGCATCACAACTTACTAAACGCTATTGTCTGTCATCTGTTTTAAAATCCATCTGTTCATTTGAAATGAATGTGCTCCATTACTTTTTTCTTTTATTTCTAGTCTAAAGCTTTGTTCATATGTGCCTGAAACTCTGGAGCTATTTAAATTAGTGCAGTTTTTTTTTTTTTTTTATTGAGTGTCAAATGCACACTGGGGATAGGCTGGCCTCAAAGTTACCCAAGGTACTCAGCCAGGTCCAGAAAATCTGTGATACAGGGAAATACCATTGTTAATAAAAAGCTTTCATTATTAAGAGCTTATCTGAAATCCCTTCTCTTGCCTTCTGATTTCCCCTTTATAGTTGCTTGAGAGTTTTGGCTCTTGTCCTTTGGGAGAGCAAGAGTTTTGTTCCAGGATGTGAGTTTCTTGGAGAATTAGAGCCATTTCCTCAAAGCTCTAGGGTGGAATGACCTTCATAGAACAGGCCGGCGTATTTAGCTGATATTTCAAAAATACAAGAAGCCTGCAGTTCATCCCCTGTCTCCACAGAAAACTTCAGAGAGCACAGATAATCCCTTAGGCCATTTAGCAAGTGTCTGCTCGCCCCTGAAGCTCTTATTACACACGTGCATATTCTGTCCACTTCCCCCAGGAATAAGACTGGGATATCACATTATCCCCAAAGCACCTTGTCTTCCATTTAGATTGGTGGCCTTGGTTGCAGGTGCAAGGTACAGGGCAGGAAGTGTACCCTCAGTGTGCCTTGGAGGAATTGGGATACCATTAAAGTGAAACCATTAAACCTTCTCCACATGTTTGTTTGTGCAATGGCTTAGTCTAATTCTTAGGAAAAATGACACGTGTCATTTCTCACTTCCAGTTCTTCCAGAGTCAGGGTGACCCACCTTGATACAAGGTCACCAGGTCAGAGAGCCAGTGGCAACTTGGGAAGCTCTCCAAGTTTACCTCCTGCCTCTGAGTAGCACTGAGGAGTACACTAGCATCTCACAGTATGAACTGTCTTCCCACTCTTTAGTCTTTCAGCGGATGAGGAGTTGGTGTGCTCTCTGGCCAAAAGGATGGTCACTGTCAACTGTCTTCCTTGGAGCCTGACCTGGAACTGGTGCCATGCCCCTCAAGCTACCTGAGTTCAGTGCAGCTGCAGTGGCCTGCACCAAGCCCATGCAAATATGTTCCCAGCTTCTCCCTGCTTTCCAGCCACAGGGCTTCTTCCTAAGCCAAGAAAGCAATTTTGTAGAGGTGCACAGTCCTGGAGAAAACTCCCATAGGGACCTTTAACCCAGCAGAACTGGGAATCAGTGAGAAACTTTAGCACCCTGTCTACTGGACTGAGAATGGCAGGGCACATCCTTTCCAGGTCCCTAGAAGGTCCCAGGCCCAGATTGTCCTTGGCAGGCACCAGCAGTCTCACTGGCCCTTTCTTCCCTTTGGTCTTCTCTGTATGTCCTGCACTTTGCTTCCTAGGATTACTTTTCTCAAAACTCTCTGCAACCAAACTCATGTGTCAGGCGCTGCTTTCAGAGTAATTCAAATGAAGGCAACATCTCAATGTCCTTGAGGTTGGACAAAAAATAAACAATGTGACCAATGTGCTAGGTCACTTCACTAATTCTCCACCATTCAGGAAAGGGGGAAGGAAGGTTAATTTATCTGAATACACAACGCATCTGGCCATATGAATGGATGGCCTAACATTTCTTCTTAATGAAATGGAGTTTGAATGCTGCTTCCTACACATACTGTGTATTCCCACATTGGGGTTGCGACCTCACCCAGGACTTGTTCTTACTGGGAACCTGCCTCCTTTCTCAGCCTGCACCCTCTCTCTCTGTGAGGCTCCATCACCCAGGTGGTAGTCAGGGCTCCCTGGGAACAGTGAGGGACCTTGGAGGGCCCCTCAGCCACCAGCCTCTGCTCCCCTAGTTCTGTCCCAAAGGGCAGGCAGCTTCACTCCTATAGTTGTTCAGTTCTCCTGAGGAAACATGCTGTTGCCCCTCTGGCCAGTGAAAAAGAGCCATCCTGGTTAGGAAGCATGGAGATGATGAAGCCAGGCCAAGGCTGACCATGAACTTGGTAAAGTGCTCCATAAGTGGGCCATGATGGCCATGAGTGGGACTCAGCAACATGGCCTGCCCCAGATGATGTAATGATAGTGTTAAAATAGATTTTGCATGGGGGCTTTACATATTTTTTAAGCTTCATTGAGGCATTATTTATATATAAAATTAAGGCATTTTAAGTGCACACAGTGGACACTTTTTACATACTGTGCAATGAACTGTGGTAATGTTATACAGTGTCCATTGTCACTATTGATATATGAACCATTTCTGTCACCCTAAAAATGTCCTTGTATCCCTTTTCAGTTAATATCCTCTCTTGATCTCTAACCCATGTTAACTATTGATTATCTTTATATCACTATAGTTTTGCCTTTTTTGGACTTTTATATAAATGGAATCAAGAGGTATATAGTTTCTTCCCTGGCAGGTGTGGCTCAGGAGTAGAGGGTCAGCCCAAACCCTGAAGGGTTGAGGATTTAATCCCTAGTCAAGGGCACATACCTGGGTTGTAGGTTTGATCTTCTACCCTGGTCAGGGTGCATGCGGGAGGTAACCAATAGATGTATCTCTCTCACATCAATGTTACTCTCTCTCTCCCTTATCCCCTCCTTCCCTTGCACTCTCTCTAAAAAAAAATCAATGGGAAAAATATCATTGGGTGAGGAGTTACAACAAAAATAAATAAAAAATAATAAAAGGAAGAAGTATGTAATTGCTAGACTCCAGCCATGTTGCTGCTTGGATTAATATTTTGTTCCTTTCTATTGCTCAGTAGTTTTTGTCCTGTGGCTATTCCAGATTTTGTTTATTCATTTACATATTAACCGATTTGAGTTGTTTCAGTTCTTAGTTTTCTGGATAATGCTGCCATAAAATGTTGGCATTAAATCTTTCTGTGGACATATGGCTCTTTTCCCTTGGGTAAACACGTAGGTATGGGATTTTTGGGCCATATGTAAGTACCTGTGTACCATTTTGCCACATGGTTGTACCACGCTGCATCTCCACCAGTAGTCTGTAAGAGTTCCAGCTGCTCCCTGTCCTCACTAACACATGGTGCAGTCCACCCTGCTGACTTCAAATATTCTAGCAGGGGTATAGTGCTCTCTCAGTGCAGTTTCCACTTGCAATTTGTGATGAATAATCCTGGTGAGCACTGCCCAGCCAAGGTGGCTCAGTAATTGAGCATGAACCAGGAGGTCAGGGTTTGATTCCCAAACAGGGCATATGCCCAGGTTGCGGGCTCAGTCCCCAGTGGGGCCTGCAGGAGGCAGCCAATCAATGATTCTCTCTCATCATTGATGTTTCTATCTTTCTCCTTCTTCCCTCCTTTCTGAAAAAAAAAATACTGGTGAGAACCTTTTTATGTGCTCATTGTTTAGATACAATTGCTGCTAACCAATTTGCTAAAATATTCTTAGAGGATGTCCCAAACATGTGATTACTACTAATTTGCAGATGTAGATCTGAGGCCAGCAGCGGCACATGAGAGCTAAGTTACTGGGCAGAATCAAGGCTGAGGCTTCCCAGAGCAGTGCACTCTCCATTAGGCCACATGCTCACAGGTGCCCGGAACAATTGCTTTTAAAGGGCCTTGCAGATATATTAGTAACAGAAACTGTGACAGGCTGATGGCACATCTTGACATTAATATTTTGTCATATTTTGACATTTATGTCAAAATTAATCAGCTATTTAACATTGCCAAGTATTTTGTTCTTTTAAGCTGTTGAACCTCTAGACTTAATAAATGGCATTGTCACATGCTTAATTAGTAAGTGTTGAAAGTTATTGTGCTGTGAAGTGTTTCCTTCCACCAACTTGGCCCATGTGGGCTTTGCAGAAAGGAAGTCTTCCATTTATCTCCCACATTCTGCAGAGCAGGTGGATAGCCCTCTTGTCACTCAGTTCTCTCTCCCCTGTTTGGGGCTGATGCCCCAAATGCTTTCTGTCCTGGTAGTGTTAGTCTTTGACTTTGAACTTAAGGGTTACATCCTGTAGGGGTAAAATGCCCAATATGTGCCTGCCAGCAGAGATGCTACAAAGGGCCCAATGACCCCAGAGCTCTGCAGGGCTTAAGGATGTGTGTTGGGGAAGGATGGAGACAGGTGAAATGTGAATTTTACTCTCAAGAATAAAAGCAAAGAGCTGAAGCTCTCAGGCTTTCTGAACCAGCCACTGGGAAACAGAGAGAAACCAGAGACAGAACGACGTTCCAGATCACCCACAAAAGCAATTAGGAGTACTAAAGCCATGATTCCAGAATTTTCTATATTGCTCAATGCTCTGTGAACTTGTCATTTTTATAGCCTTGTTTATTTCCTGTACTTTTAAAAAAATGAAATTCTCTAAAATTAAAAGAACACTCAGATATAATTTTAGAACTGTAGGATAAGGGCCCTGGGAAATAGCTAATCTTAGGGAAGGAGAAAAAGGCTTTTGGGGCAAAAAGAAAACTACAACTTGAAGGAAGATTCATACTAGTTCATGTGTGTACAGCTGTGTGTATGTGAGTGCACATGTGCAGGTATCTGTGTGCATATATGTGTTGGGGGATCAAGAGTTGAGGAGGTCAAATTTGAGTGTTCTCTGTGGTCATTTACTCTTTGGAGTGAATTAAATACACACTTTGCGATCATGTTTAATGAGGACAAGAAAGGAAGTATTTGCGTAAAATAAGGCTCACAAGACCCTGCTTTCACATCTTTGCTGATGTGTTCTGTGCTTTGCTTTACTTACAAACTACAGAAGAAGTCATGACTCCCTCAGAGGTCAACTGCTCAGTGCCTCAAATCAAAGGATCTTCCAAGCATTATCTACACTAATAAAAGAGTAAGATGCAAATTGACCACAACATCCACCAGCCAATCAGGAGTGAGTATGCAAATTAACCCAACAAAGATCGTGGATTAATTTGCATATGCAGGCGCCAAGTGGCTGGGGCATTCTGCACTGTCCCAGCTGCTCCAGGTCTCTGAGCAGCATGGGAAGGCAGAAAGGTGGCTCTGGGCCAGAGCAAAAAGGCATCTCTGGCTGGAGCGAAGGCTGTGCCGGCAGCCAGGAGAAAGAAGGCCCATTCTAGCATTTATATTCATGCATCAGGCTTCTAGTTTCCTATAAAATACTTGTTGCTGCAGTTCCGTCTGCACAGTCAGATCAGCCCTGCAGTACCCCATGGCATCCGTCTGCAGGCTGTGGTCTCCCACCTAGTGAGAGTCCATCAGGAACATGCATGGCTGCATAGGGTCTTCCCATTCCCCAGGCTCTGACTGGATCAGCTGGTGGGGGTGGGTTGGGCCCTGAATTCTTAGAAAACTCCTCAGGTGGTTCCCATATGCAACAGTATTGGGTACCCTTCACTGGGAGGAGAAATGGGGATTAAAAAAAGAGGTTGCAGGATCAAAACCCAAAGAAATGACTGTAATGATGGGAATGATGGCAACTCAGGTGTTTTGCTGAGTAAATCATTAATTTATTACTCAGCACTTTATATCTGCCCCCTTTTCTGTTTTCAGTTGGGAAGTTCTAACCTCAGTTGGAATTTCACACAGTTCATAGCAAGACAGTTTCCATGATCAGGGAGCCTCCAGCCCCAACATTCCCATTCACAGCACTTTGGGATGGGCCCCATAACTGAGGTTTATGTTTGCAGCCCTTTGCATGAGTGAAGAGCTCATCCAGACTTTTCAGTAAGATGAGTGTTGAAATGTGAAAAAGAGGTGATCCCTTCAGACTATTTTTATATTATTTATTTATTTACTTATTTACTTACTTACTTATTTATTTATTTATTTAATATTTATTATTCAGATTATTACATTTGTTTCTCTTTTTCCCCCTCCATAGCACCCCTCCACCCAGCTCCCACCCTTCCCTCTGCCCTTACCTCCCTCCCATTGACCTCATCCATAGGTGTATGATTTTTTTCCAGTCTCTCTCTGTACACCCTTCACCCCTTCCTCCCCTGAGAATTATCAGTCCACTCCCTTTCTGTGCTCCTGATTCTATTATATTCACCAGTTTATTCTGTTGATCAAATTTTTAATTCACTTAATTTTTAGATTCACTTGTTCATAGATATGTATTTGTTGTTCATAATTTTCGGCTTTTACCTTTTTCTTCTTCCTCTTCTAAAAAAGTACCTTTCAGCATTTCATATAATACTAGTTTGGAGTTGATGAACTCCTTTAGCTTTTTCTTATCTGTGAAGCTCTTCATCTGCCCTTCAATTCTGAATGATAGCTTCGATGGATAGAGTATTTTTGGTTGTAGGTTCTTGCTATTCATCACGTTGAATATTTCTTGCCACTCCCACCTGGCCTGCATCGTTTCTGTTGAGAAATCTGCTGACAGTCATATGGGTGCTCCCTTGTAGGTAATGAACTGTTTTTCTCTTGCTGCTTTTAATATTCTCTCTTTGTCTTTTGCTCTTGGTATTTTAATTATGATGTGTCTTGGTGTGGTCCTCTTTGGATTCCTTTTAAATGGGGTTCTGTGTGCTTCCTGGACTTGTAAGTCTATTTCCTTTACCAGATGTGGGAAGTTTTCAGTAATTATTTCTTTAAATAGATTTTCAGTATCTTGCTTTCTCTCTTCTCTGGCACCCCTACAATTCTGATGTTGGTATGCTTGAGGCTGTCCCAGAGGCTCCTTACATTATGTTCACATTTTGGATTCTTTTCTCTTCTTGCTTTTCCAGTTGAATGTTTCTGCTTCTTTATATTTCAAATTTTTGACTTGGTTCTTGCCTTCCTCTAGTCTGCTGTTAGGACTCTGTATAATAATTTTTATTTTAGTCAGTGTCTCTAGTTGGTCCTTTTTCATCTCCTCTTGGCTCTCACTAAGTTTATCCAACTTTTCTAGCATATTCTTAAAAAACCTTATAAGCATGGTTTTGAACTCTGTATCCAGTCTTTTTTTTTCCCTCCATTTCTTTTGTTTGTGATCCCTTCCCTTGTCTCGGCATTTTCACTATGCCAGGAGAACTTCTGTGTTGGATTCAGCCTTATGATACCAGACTTGCAGAGCTGCAGAAGCCTCTGTTGAGCTTGGGATGGGTGGAATTTCAGGGCTTTAGGGACTGCCTTGCCTTCCAGTCGGCACCGCCCTACATGGCCCCTGAGTTTCACGTGACTGAGTAATTGCTGGAGCGGTCCTTGTGCCTGCACACCCGCAGTGCCTCTAGACTGCTTGCCTTTCCGGCTCCCCTGCACTCCAGGACCACACGGGTTTAGGTCCCCAGGGTTTCACCTAAAACAGGGGCTTAGTGGAGTCAGATATGGCAGAGTTGGGAGGATCTGTCTCCCCCCCACTTGGGAAAGCCAGGGACACAATCAGCAATCTGTCCTCTGCACAGTGCCGTGCGCACCACAAGACCTCTGATCTTTTGTGACTCCCCTAAATTTCCATGTACCTCTCCCTTTTTACAGTCCAAACTCCCCCCGTATGAGTTTTGGCTGGATCTGGGGTTTAGTGTCTTAAGATAAGGGGGTTCAATGGGCTTGAGGGTCTCTGTTTTCCTCCTGCCAGAGAAAACCAGCCAGGTATTCTGGCACCCGCTCTCTCAGTGCGCACGTCTCCGTACCTCAGCTTTTTGCAGCTCCTCTGGGTCTCCGTGAGCCCCTCTCCTTCTCTCTAGCTGTAGAACTTCCACTCATCCAGCTTTCCTGTGGTTCTGGATGATGTCCGTTCTGTCTTTTAGTTCTAGTTTTGAAATTGTTGTGTGAGGCAGCAGTGTAGGTGTTTCTCTATGCCGCCTACTTCGAATGTCTTTGATCTTATTTTAAATACTCAAACATCAATACCAGCAGATAGATTAAGCTTTCCTGGGAATCTGTGCATATCTACAAGCCACAACAACAGTCAAAAGTTGTAATTCTCTGCTACCTACAACAAAATAATTTCAAGTGCAAATAAAAAGCCAGTGATGAAAATAACCAATTTAGAACAATTGTGCTCTACTCACCAATGATCAAACTAACAGTGCCTGAGAAAGTCAGACCATTGCCTATAAACAGGCTTTATTTATATGGCTTCCCATACAACTCCTTCCTAGACCTGGCCAGGGCCACAGTGGCTTCCCACTTGGTCATTTCTGCCTACCAGGATTTTGTTTCCTATAATCTGAGGTTGTTCCCCTTTTCCAAGCTCCCTTGTGAACAACCATGTGGTTGCACATCAGCACAGGGCCCTGTTCTTGAGCCCTGGCCCTCGAGGCTGAGGAGTTTGGGGAATTGGAGCTGAGTGAGGTGACTGTGAGGTCTAGGCTGGTTGCTGCCGCCCTCCAGATGCCACCCAAACACTGGGTTGCATGGGTTCTAAGGTTTCCCAAAGTCTTGGGTGTCCTCCCTCTACCAAGTATACTTTTAGGTGGGATGGTTAAGGAGATGGGGTGATGGTAGGCAGGAGAATTGGAGAAGCCCTAAGGCAGGGTGACCCACAAATCTGTACCAAGTAGACTTTGAGTAACTACTGTTACTTTCTTTTCTGAGATACTATGAAAATAAATCACCTTTCTATGAAAAAAGCTTCGATAAAAGAAACAGAAAATAAGTGTTGGCAAGGATGTGGAAAAATTGGAACCTTTGTACAGTGTTGGTGGGAATGTAAAATAGTGCAGTTGTAACGGAAAATAATATTGTGGTTTCTTAAAAAAGTAAACACAGAATTACCATATGATCCAAAAGAATTGAAAGCAAGGACTCAAAGAGATATTTATACACCCATATTCATAGCAGAATTATTCAAATTGCCAAGAGGTGGAAGCAAGCCAAGTGTCCATCCACAGATAAAAAGATAAACAAAATATTTGTGTTTATACATACAATGGAATATGATCCAGTCTTAACAAGGAAGGGAATTCTGCCACATGCTACAACATGGATGAATAGTGAGCACATTATTCCCAGTGAGATAAGTCAGTCAAAATAGGACAAACACTGTATGATTGCACTTATAAGAGATACTTAGCATAGTGAAATTCATACAGTCACAAAGTAGAATGGTGGCTGTCAGGGGCTGGAGCAGAGGGGGAGAATAAGAACTTAGTGTTTAAAGGGCACGGAGTTTCAGTTTTGCAACATGAAAAGAGTTCTGTAGATGGATGGTAGTGATGATTGCATAGCGATGTGAATGTACTGAATGCCACAGTCTCAAACTGTACACTTAAAAATGGTTAATATGGTAAATTGTATGTTGGTGTACTTTACCACAATGTTAGAAAAGAGAAGGCAGCTCGAAAGCCAGTGAAATATGAGCTCTCATTGTGGAGGAGATCATTTCCCTCTCCACCCGGGGGGATCTCATTATTAAGTGCATGTACTTCATAGGGTTGCTCCAACCTCTCATCACGAACTGGGGTTTCTCTTCATGTGGTGGGTCCTCCCTTCAGAGATCTCCAGGGTTTAAGGTGGGAATAGCATCCAGTTTGTATAACACAGTTTGGGCCTTTCCATATTTCTTTTTGCATTTGTTTGGGTTTTACATTGACCCTTGAACAACAGGGGCTAGAGCACTGACTTCTCACATGGTTAAATATCTGTGTATAACTTCTGACTCTACTAATAGCCTATTGGTGATTGGAAGCCTTACCAATAACATAAACAGTTCATTAACACATATTTTACTATATTCTTACAACAAAGTAAGCTAGAGAAAAGAAAATGTTATTAAGAAAATCCAGGGGGGAAAAACATTTGCAGCACTAATGGGAAAGAGCAGCATATAAACAGATGGGCTCAGTTCAACCCCTGTAGTTGCAGGCCTGCTGTGCTTTTCCTCACTATGGCACTTTCAGTCCACGAGGAAACTTCACTCTTCTGGCTGGTGTTCCTACTCATTGGGTACTATAGCTTCATACAGGGAATGAGCAAGGCCACCCTCATGTGTCCTCAAAGCTTTTATCATTTGGGCTACATTTGATCTACAGTGTTCAAAGTACTTCTTATTTTGGAGTATCATATGTAAAATTATGTCTATTTTCTACTTTCTGAAAGGTAACTTTCATAAAGCTGTTCCCTTGAAACAGGCTTAACATGCTTTATAAAAAAACCCATTTCATCAATCTTCCCACACAGTAATGGGGTAAAACAGGAAACACTAGGATTCTCTAATTATGAATAAATAGAGAGATTCCGCAGCCAGGGAGTGGAAAATACCTAAAAGAGTATACCTTCTCAGACTACAACACTCCACCCCCTCTCCCAAGTATGCTGCAACTTTTTCCTTAGTCTAGACAGAAGATATTTACAATAAGTGGCTAAAACTTTAATGAAATGCTCTGTTAAAGACAGACTTCACCGAACTTGGATTATATTTTTAACTTCAACCATGTTGTTCTCAGGGTATTTGTGGGTGAGAGCAAAAACCAGGTTTCTGGTTTATAGAAAACTTAAGTTGTGAATAGATATATATTGTTCACAGTATGGATAATCAAACATAAAAATTGGCTTTTTACTTAATGCAGAAGAGGCACATTCCTTTTAGAGAATGGCTCAAGAACTTTTGTTCAACACTCAGTAACAGAGATAGAAATGGCAATATAAAATGCCTTTAAAAGCCTGGGCTTTTTCAGTGAACTCTGAGCTATTCAGAAATTCCGCTCACTATCTGGAGACAAAATAAAAAATAAAAAAAATCAAACGCTACAAATTGAGGCTTGCCTATTATGCCACTTCCTGGCTCGGCTCGGACGCTTTCTGGGGAATTCTTTTCATTTTTTGATTATGGTTTCTCTGGGAAGATTGCATTGTATGGAGACAAAGCTGCCTGCTCCAGAGGGCCTGCACTATTCTAGCATAGGGGTCTAGCATAGATTGGCCACTAGAGGGTAGTGTTGTCATTCACTAGCCGCGTCCCGTCGCTTCTGGGTGATGGCAAACCGTTAGAGAACACTCCATTATTATTATTATTTTTATTTATAAAGCCATTCTTCCGTAAACTCCCCACCTCTCAGATGTTTCTGAGAAAGCTTGCAGGAGCATTAGCGAGCAAGGAGAGCAGCCCCGGCAAAGCTTAAGGTCTGATGAAAGAGCGCAGGTGGACATCTGGAATGAAATCTGAGGTAGTGGCTTAGGCAGCAAAGGCACCCTGGGGTAGTGAGGAGTTCGCAGCGAGCAGGAGAACTAGCTGTATCCAGTGGGGCGCAGACATGCATTTGTTCCAATGAAAAACAGAGGGAAGACCAACTTTGGATGTTAGCAATCTAAACATCCCTAGTTAGGACCTGCTGGGCCCAGATCAGTCCTTTTTCTCAGTCCAGCACTGTGACTGTGGGAGAGGCCAGCTCTGTTTGGATGCTGGGCACTGCTGAGTTCCGAGATGGCGCTGGGAATAGGGCAGAGGTTACAGCTGAAAGAAATTATAAATACAATATATTGAGACATGGAAAGGGGGTTAAGTCTGATGGGGGGAAGGGGGTATGTTGATGGCATAATAATAAGAATAAAGAGGCTTGATAAAAATAACAGCTCTTGGAGACCAAGGGAAACTGAGAACTGGCAAGTTCCTACAGCAGCAACTGGAGCTGTGCCTATGGCTGCACACCCTGTGCGTGCTGATCTGTTCTAAGTCTCCTCATTCATCAGAGGTGCTGCTGAAGTACCTGTGTTACTTTAAGCACTTTCCCCAACAATTTAGCAAAGTAGCCATTGTCATAACTGTTTACAGATGAAAAAACTGCAGGTCATTTAATCAGATGCTCAATGTTCCATGGTGAATGAGGTGAATACCAGAGGTGGAATGAAGTCCCGTGGCTCTAAGACACCAGGTCCTTTTACTGTGCTTTGCTGGCCTCTCAAGAGACTAATGGGCATGCACCCAGAGATGTGAGCATGTACATCCACACTGAGTCTCCAAAAGTGGCACCTTTCTCTCACCAGTGTTCTTACAGCTAAAAGGGGGAGAGGAGGCCTAAGCTCAGTGGCCTGTCTGCATTTCTGGCTGCCTCGAAAAAGCTGGGACAAAAAGATCTCTGGTTGCCCCTGTCTGTCCCAAGGAGTAGAGGGGGGTAAGAGAAGCCACAACCTGAGGAGCATGGCAGAGATTTGTTGGAGTGCACATTCAGGAGCCTATTGAGGCAAGTCTTGGAGGAAGGCCATGATCATGTCACTGAAACCATGATAGCATGTACATTCAGTTGAGGAATGGGGGTAAATTGTGGGTAAGAAAAACACTTCTCAACATGACTGCCCCGGGCCTTTTAGAACATATTTTTCTTTAGTTTATTGCTATTTTTAAAAACAAAAGTGTCATTCTGCTTTAGATAGAAAATTTCTGTCTGCTACAAAATTGAAGCCCTGGGAAGAGTCCCCAAGAATGGTTTACGTTATAATAAAACAACAGCGTGTTCATGCAGGGGTAAGACGGCGAGTAGAGTGTGGCCAAGAAAGAAGTTCTATGGAAAGTAACCTCACAGAGGTTACTGATCATAGATTTCTAATTGGGCAGGCATAAAACTTCTTTGCTAAGTAAAATATTTCTCTTTGTTTTAAGCAAGCCCTGTCCATTGTTTCTATGGGTCTAGGTTAACAGACCTTTGAAATGCCTCTTTGCCTCTTTTCTGACTCCTCTAAGACTTATCTGTCCTCAAAACAGCAATTAATCTCAACTATACTATAATCAATCCCATCTTGCTTACGCCACCTCCATTTAATCTTCCTGCATTTCCTCCTTAATTTCAAATGTACAAAAGGAACTGCAAACTGTTCTTCTCTGGAAAATTTAAGATCCTGCTCCCCAGCATATGTCTTCAGCTTGACTTGAACAAACTCTTACAAAAACTTTCTACAGGATTGGAGATTTCTTATGTGGACAATAGAATTAAAACAAGGAGAGAAAGATTGTAACCCAGAAAGAGGGTGATGGGGAGGTGGAGGCCCAGGTGCTTCCCACCCCCACCCCTGAGCAGTTAGGGAGTAGAGAAAGAAAGGATAGGAGGGCGACCTGGAAGGATTTGCTGAAGAAGTTATTGATGATACCAGAGTGAATAACAACAGGCTATCATGAGAAATCTGAACTAGAGATCAGAGAGAAGAAAATCTGGCTGTGTATCTGTCTCCAGTTAAACTGCCAATCTTTGGGTAAAAGATGATTGCAGCAAATGGAAAGTGAGGGGGAGAGAAGAAAAAAGAGCAGAAATAAAGAACAATGAGCTAATACTCACTGCTTTTATCTGGGAGTGGTGGTTCCAGGTATTCATTCTTACAACTTTGAGAGCTGAGGGGGTGATTAGAACGACTCGGTGCCAAGTTAAAATGGAATGGGTTTGAATCACTGCCACCTCTGGCTCAGAGCCTCACCAGGAAAGATGGGCAGGGCAGTGATGGGGTCAATGGGTGGGGATTATAGAGTTACTGAGGCTTCAAATGTCTTCTTTGGGAGCTGAATTTCAGTGTGGCTGTGATAGCAAAAATCTGGAAAAGCAGACAGCAACATTTTTCTTCTGACTTTAACAGCTGTGTCTTTCCCATTATCCCCATTGGGCAGATATGGAAACTGAAGCCTTCACTAATGATGTGACTCACTCAAGGTCACAGCTGGTGGTGGTAATGTTGAAGTCAGTCTCTCACTCAGAGCTTGGGCTGCTTCCTGTTTATTCTCTTAGTTTTCTTGTTGAAAATGGCTTTATTGCTTTTATAAAAGAAACTAGAGGCTGGGTGCACGGATTCATGCACCAGTGGTATCTCTCAGTCTGGCCTGTGGGATCAGGCCAAAATTGGCTCTCCAACAACCACTGAGGGGTCCCAGATTGCAAGAGGGTTCAGGCCAGGCTGAGGGACCCCACAGGTACATGATCAAGGATGGGGAGAAACCATGGAAGAGCTCTAGGGCATGTCCAGCCTGTTTGGCCCAGGACCGATTGGCTGGACCCCAGCAGCAAGCTAACCTACTGGTTAGAGCATCTGCCTCTTGGTGGTCAGTGCACATCATAGGGACTGATTGAGTGGTCAAACAATGGTCGGACACTTAGCATACTAGGCTTTTATTATAAAAGAAATGATTTTGAAAAATCATTTCAAATATCACAATGGAGGGGTAACCAATAATATTTTAACAAATATCCTGCAAGACATCTCTTTTCTGCATTAATTTCAAGACAAGTTTCTCAATACCCAGTTTATTTCTACTTGAAGACTGGCCAAAACACATTTAATTGAGCTGAAGCAGTTGACATTTTGGTCTTCAGATTTACCAGTATGGCAGCTTCCGTGTCTGTGAAGGGAAGGAAGTGCTTTCCCTGCTGCAGTTTCCCCAGCCTGCCCCTTGGTGTCTGCTTCTCCCTCTCCATTAAGGCTTCTTTTCAGTTTCTGTGCATCCAGGAAGGGCCTCATCAGCTCTTCCCAGCATGGTCTCTGGATTCCCCAAAATGGAGAAGATTACATCTGCCTCTAGGGGGCAGGTTTCTGAGGATGTGATCTTGGAGATGGCAACCACATACATCTTCATTCTTCCTTGGTTTGTAGTAAATAGACCTTTGGAAATGTGCCTCTAGTCAGTTGAGCACTCATCTTGGGTTAAACACTAACCACACTCTCTGTTGACAATTGATGGCAACTGCCTCAATCCAATCCTGTTAGCCCACTTCTCCACCAGGAAATAAAAAAGTTCAGCAAGTTGCTCAAGCCTACATAACTGTTAAGTGTCAGGATTTGGACCCTATGTCTCCCAAGCTTCAAAGCCTGTGTGTGGTCTCATCCCACTTCACTGCTTCCTAAGGTCACATCTCCATCACATGTGAGATGTTTTCTGGGAGAGAAGTTTATAGAAAAATTCCCGTTTTGGGCTAGAAGGAATTAAGACTAGCAAGACTAATTAGTAATGTATAGCTGCATACACCTATACCTTGTATCAGTACAGGACATATCCCTGCTTTTTGAAGTGTGTATAAATAAACCTGTGCTGGTCAGAAGTCAAAGTTGAATGGCTTAACCACATTAGATATCCAACACAATGTGTGAAAGCTGCTTTGTTTTCATTATTGTGCAAAAGTGCTCTATTTCAATATACTATTTGGCTACAAAATGTCACTAGTGAAATCACAGTGGAAGAGACTATAAATTGATTTTAATGCATGTTTACTAATGGTTTAATAATCCTAAGGAGAGTTGGCTGAGGAGTAATAATTAATGGAGAATTTTCATGGCATGCTCAGTAAATACTGATGTTCAAGGAGGCCAAATGATGAAATAATGAAAACAATTGCTTCTGGGGCTCTATTAGTCAGGCAAAATGGGTCATGCTTGCAGAAACAAAGAAATCCCAAGGTCTCAGTAGCTCAACATGATTTTATCAAAGTCCAGGTTAGCCAGCTATCAGGACAGTGCTCTTTCCAAAGCTGAGAAAGGCTTCAGGCCACTTCCATCCTGGGACGCTGCCATCTGAAGTGTGTGGCTTCTAACATTGCCCAATTGAGGAAGAAATGTTCCAGAGGGCAGGTGAGAAATTTTAAAGAATGTATTCTATGCCAGAGTTAGAGATTTTGTACCAATTCAGGTAGGAACAGAACTAGTTAGGTTCCACCATGCAAATCAGAGCAAATTTTTACATTTTTGTAAAAACGTAAACATGCATGTCTTCATTCTCTCTCAAATATATCAAGGTATGTTTTTTATTATATTTTTTACAGAGAGGAAGGGAGAGGGATAGAGAGTTAGAAACATCGACGAGAGAGAAACATCGATCAGCTGCCTCCTGCACATCTCCTACTAGAGATGTGCCCAAAACCAAGGTACATGCCCTTGACCAGAATCAAACCTGGGATCTTTCAGTCTGCAGGCTGTCACTTTATCCACTGATCCAAACTGGTTAGGGCAAGATATGTCTTAATAATATAATAGTCTCAGAATTTTGGAAGCAGACTTGAAACCTGTGATGGTAAAGACTTGCCACTAGACTTACCCTAATCCAGGATGATCTCTTTTTGAGATTCTTGGCTCAATTATATCTGCAAAGACTATCTTTCTAAATAATGTCACTTTCTCATGTTCCTTGTGGATATAAAGGAGGAGGGCATAATTCAATCCACTACTACCACCATCTAGAAAGAACAAATATTAACATCTTCTCATATATCCCTCATATGGTTTCTATTTTTTAAAAAAGCACAAATATCTTATATGATAAAGAGCTAATATGCAAATAGTCATCATGCTCTTGTTCCCTCACGCCCTTGCACTGAAGCCGGGAAACATGAAGCCGTGCTCCCTGCCTGGAAAAGCTTGACTGGGGACCTGAGGCTGCTCCCCCAACCCTGCAGGGTTTGATGGGGCTGGCCAGGTCTGGGTCTCATGCGATTTTGAGGTGCACATGGTGGGAGGGGACTTGACTCTGAGTCCTGCAGCACACCCCAGACTCTGACAGGAAGGAGATTTTCATATACATCTTACCAATTTTCTTTAATCTCTGACACTTCTATTATAAAGAAAGGACAAATAGCAATATTAGCCAAAACCGGTTTGGCTCAGTGGATAGAGCATCAGCCTGGGGACTGAAAGGTCCCAGGTCCGATTCCGGTCAAGGGCATGTACATTGGTTGCGGGCGCATCCCCAGTAAGGGGGTGTGCACGAGGCAGCTGATCGATGTCTCTCTCTCATCGATGTTTCTGGCTTTCTATCCTTCTCTCTTCCTCTCTGTGAAAAATCAATAAAATATATTAAAAAAATAGGAGTATTAAAATATTTCCTCTAATTAATTCCCTTTTAATGTGCACAAATTTCATGCATCAGGCCACTAGTTACTAATAAAATGGAAGGTTTTTGGTTGTTTTTTTCCCCCTTCTTGGCCCCATTTCTTCTCCACACTCCCTGCCTTCCTTCATTCCCTAAGAGTCCACATTCTGATTAATTTGATGTGTATCCTTCAGTCCATGCTTTTATATTTTTATTTCACTTATATTTTTCATAATGAAATTATAGTATTGTGTTACATATTTAAAATTTACATAAGTGGCCTTTTATTGATACATTGTTTTCTTTTTTTAAAATATATTTTATTGTTTTTTTACAGAGAGGAAGGGAGAGGAACAGAGAGTTAGAAACACTGATCAGAGAAAGACATCGATCAGCTGCCTCTTGCACACCCTCTACTGGGGATGTGCCCGCAACCAAGGTACATGCCCATGACTGGAATCAAACCTGGGACCCATCAGTCTGCAGACCGATGCTCCATCCACTGAGCCAAACCAGCCTTGGCTATTAATACATTGTTTAGGACTTTTTGTATATTCAACATTTTGCTTTTAAGAGCTGCTAAAGTGGAAAGGTATAAACTTAATTATACATTTTAACAAATATTTGTATTCCATTATATGAATACTAGAGGCCCGGTGCACAAAATTAGTGCACAGGAGGGGATGTCCCTCAGCCCAGCCTGCATCCTTTTCAATCTGGGGCCCCTTGAGGGATTTCTGACTGCCTGTTTAGGTTAGACCTAAACAGGCAGTCAGATATCCCTCTCATAATTCAGGACTGCTGGCTCCCAAATGCTTGCCTGCCTGCCTTCCTGATTCTCACTACCTGCTTCTGCCTGCCAGCCTAATCACCCCCTAACCACTCCCCTGCCAGTCTGATTGATGCCTATCTGCTCCCTTGCCAGCCTGTTTGCCCCCAACTTCCCTCCTCTGCTGGCCTGGTCACCCCTAACTTCCCTCCCCTGCAGGCCTGGTCCCCCCCAACTACTCTCCCTTTCAGGCCTGGTCCATCCCCTTCTGGCCATCTTGTGGTGGCCATTTTGTGTACACTTGGGGCAGTCATCTTGTGTGTTGGCATGATGGTCAATTTGCATATTATTCTTTTATTAGATAGGATAGAGGTCTAGTGCATGGGAGGGGGCCAGCTGGTTTGCCCTGAAGGGTGTCCTGGATCAGAGTGGGAGTTCTCTTGGGCGTGGGGAAGGAGCCTATGGTGGTTTGCAGGCTGGCCATGTCCCCTGGTGACCCAAGTGGAGGCCCTGTTATCTGGGATTTATTTATCTTCTATAAATAAAACTTTGTAGCCTTGAGTGGAGGCCTGGGCTAGCCATGGTGTGTGGGAAGCTTGGCTTTCTCCATTGCCAGAGGCAATCCAGGCCTCCTGCTCACTCCATGACCATACCCATCTTGGTGGGGTTAATTCGCATACTCACTCTTGTTTGGTTGGTGGGCATGGCTTGTGGGTGTAGTGTAATTTGCATATTACTCTCTTATCAGCTAGGATGTGCTTTTTATCTATTGGCTCCAGTAATGTTGGCAATTGAAAGTGTTTCATTTTTTTTTCTTGCAAACTAGAGAAGCAAAACCAATAGAATGTGTATGTGTTTCTGAGAGTGTCTGTTTAAGTGTGTGTGTGTGTGTGGTATATGTAAAGTAATTCTCTATATACACCTATATATAAAGATATAGATACATGTAAATATATAGAGTGATAACAATCTATCTATCTATCTATCTATCTATCTATCTATCTAAATAGAATTATAAAGAATTGACTTATGAGAAAGAAAATGGCGGTGGAATAGATGGACATGTCTGGAGCCTTGTCACTGGGCAGATGGAGAGAGAGCAGCTGAGAGTCCGACTGGGAGTGTTTGTTGGCAAGTTAAGAGTCAGTTATCGTCCAGGAGAAGGCGGGGAACTGCTGGATGGGGCTTCCCTGACCAGGCAGCCCCACTGCCATGGGGCTTTTGTCTCCCAGAGTCACCAATGTGAATGCAGAGACCACGCCACCTTGCAAAGGGAGATGGATGTCTGTGGCTGTCTGAAAGCTGCAACTGCAGCACCCACTGAACAGCCGGGGGACCCACAACACCACTCTCTAATCAGCACAGACACACGGACTCAGAGGAGCTCCACATGGCACATGAAAAGGTCAGATTTTGCCTGGGATAAGTGCCTTGTGTGTTGTATCAATGTGAGTAAGAGGCAAGAGGAAATAAAGAAGAAGCAAGAAGAAATGCAGAATAATCAAGAGGAAATAAAAAAATGACAACACTGCTATAAAGAACTCAATAGAAAGCATCAAAAGTAGACTAGAAGAAGCAGAGGACCACATCAGTGAGCTAGAAGAAAAGGTAGGAAAAAATACCCAAGTAGAGCAGCTTCTAGAAAAAAAATTAAAAAGCAAGAGGAGAGCCTAAGGGAACAACAACCACATAATTGGGGTTCCAGAAAGAGCAGAAACTGAGCAAGGGATAGAAAACCTGTTTGAAGAAATACTGACAGAAAACTTCCCTAATATAGAAAAGAAAACCCCCACACAAATACAAGAAGCTCACATAATCCCAAGCAAAATGAACCCCCCCAAAACTGACACCAAGCCACATTATAATTAAATTGGCAAACACCAACAACAAAGTAAGAATCTTAAAAGCGGCCAGAGAGAAACAGAAAGTTACCTACAAAGGAACCCCTATAAGTCTAGCTACTGATTTCTCAACAAAAACTCATCAGGCCAGAAGGGAATGGAATGAAATATACAAAGTCATGCAAAGGAAGGGTCTGAATCCAAGAATATTGTACCCTGCAAGGCTTTCAATCAAAATTGAAGGTGAAATCAGAAGCTTCACAGACAAAAAAGGACTAAGAAAATATATTACCACTAAACCAGCAATGCAAGAAATGTTAAAGGGTTTGCTCTAAAAAAAGAAATAGGGAGCGAAGAAGGAACTCGGGGGTAAAGACTAAAAATGGCGATAGATAAGTACCAATCAATAACTATAAATGTAAACGTGTTAAATGCTCCAATCAAAAGACATAGGTAGGGTAACCGATTGGATAAGAAAACATGATCCATATATCTGCTGTCTACAATAAACCCACCTCAGGAAAAGAGATGCACACAGATTGAGGGTGAAGGGATGGAAGATGGTTTTTTCAAGCAAATGGAAAGGAAAAAAAAAAAAAGCTGGG
>PVJN01004234.1:0-92178 GCA_004026805.1 Lasiurus borealis | reverse complement strand
GAGTTAAGGGATAGCTATACTCCAGGAGATGGTGGGGGACTGCTGGACCAGGCACTCCTCACTGAGCAGCCCCCACCGCTGCTGGGTTACCTCCTAGACACATCAGCTCGAACGCGAAGACCACACCATCTTGAAGGGGAAAGTGGATGTTATTGGAAGCCTGAAAATCTACAACTACAGCACCCATCGAACAGCTGCAAACCCCAGAACACCAGTTCCCAAATGACACAAACACTCGGATTCAGAGAAACTCTATACTCCGCCACGGAAAGCTCAGAATTTGCCTGGGATAAGGTGAGGTCTCTGGTCCTGGCAGGACAGAGAAACACATGCACTGCAAGAGCTGGAGGACCAGGGCAAGTCTGTACCTAGAGAAATCTGTGGCTGTTGGGGCTGGCACAATCCATGAATACGGAAGGGGGTCCTCAGAGCTGCTAACAGAAGGTATCTCTAAAAAGCAATCCATTTTGATCTGATGCAGAAGGACAGCCTGGGAGTTTTAAAAGTATGCTGGCTGCTTGGACACGAGGGGGAGAGGGGAACTGTGCAGACTTGAGCACAGCTCCAGAGTTCACACACAGCTCTGGAGTTCATGCACTTGCGCTTTATCCTCCTCAGATCCTTTCTTCTGATTGCTAAGCCCAATACAATGGACACCGTAGAAGACTGTGGGATCAGATTGGGGAGTGACCATTGGAGAACCAGCTCTGGGGCAGACCACTCCCACAAACTGGTATTGAGTGCCACAGGGAAAGCAGGAACTAAGAATGGAGTAGAGAGAACCTATAGTCTTGGAGGTGAATCCAGAAACACTGCCACCCAGAGGCTGAATCACAAATTGACTCTTGTGTGATCAAAAATAAAGGAATAAAGAAATTAAAACACATTGGCTACTTAAAAATCAAGAGTAGCTTATAATACCGAGGAGCAGTGGATTGCAGGGAATTGCAATACTGTCTATACTGGGAATCAGGTGTGCCAAACAGAAAAATAGAGGAAGTGAATGACCTTCACTACTGCACATTCTATTATTTGTTTTAAAATATATTTTATTGATTTTTTTACAGAGAGGAAGGGGAAGGGATGGAGAGTTAGAAACATCCATGAGAGAGAGAGACATCAATCAGCTGCCTCTTGCACGCCCCCTACTGGAGATGTGCCCACAACCAAGGTACATGCCCTTGATGGAAATCGAACCTGGGACCTTTCAGTCTTTTTAGATATATAAGTTGGGTGAAATTTTAACAAGGGGTAAAAAGAAAGAATCAGGAAAATCTAAAGTAGGAAAAGGGTAAGAAAAACAGTACAACAAGAGGGGAAAAGTTAGGAAGAGAGTGATGGCATAAAGGTAAAGTTGAGATACAGTAAAATGATGCTAAAGCAAAGATAAAAATAGAATGTAAAACACTAATCCCAAAGTAATATAAAGAGAAATAAAATGACACTTTTTTTAACAAAAAGGTAAAATAGTAGTAGTAGTAATAAAAATGTAATAATTAAAAATAAAAATATAATAAATAAAAAGGTAAAATCAATTGAGGAAAAAAGAAAAAAATCATTTAAGTAAAAGATGAAAGAAAAAAATTAAAAAATAATATAGTAGAGCTGAAACCGGTGTGGATCAGTGGATAGAGCCTTGGTCTGCAGACTGAAAGGTCCCAGGTTTTTCTCGCCTCCAGTGATATTAGTTGCTGTTTGTAGTTTGTAGTTTGTATTAATCTCCTGGTACTTGTTGCTGGCATTTGTGGGGCTTAGTGGCTGTTCTATTGGAGTTTTCTCCCCATATATACAGCTTGTTCCCCTTCTCTTTCTTATTTTATTTCTTTTCTCCCTTACTTATGTTTCTTTCCTTCTAAATTTCATTTCCTTTCTATTTTTTCTTTCTTTTCTCTCTTCTTCTTTCTCTCCTATCCCCTAATTTTCCTTTCTCTGGTGGTCAACTTTTTCTGTGGTTATTAATACGTTGAACATATTTCTGTTCAGTGCCTTGTGTGTTGTACCTGGCTGTGTTGTATTTATTGCCTTTAAATCAATGGAGGAGAGAGAGAACTACATAGCCAGACACCTGGAGAAGATATACCATGGGGAGACAAAGAAACAGACCATATATGAAAGAAAAGCAGGCATCACCAGAAAAGGAAGTAAACGAAATAGAGGCAAGCTACCTGCCAGAAAAATAATTTAGAGAAATGGCCATAAAGTAGATGAAACAATGGAAGACAAATTTGACAATATGAGTAAGAACTAAGAGGAAAGGAAAAATCAAGAAAAAATGAAAAATGACATTGCTGCTGTAAAGAACTCAATAGAAAGCATCAAGAGTAAACTAGAAGAAGCAGAGGACCACATAAGTGAGCTGGAAGACAAAGTATGAAAAAATACCCAAGTAGAGAAGCTTCTAGAAAAAAAAATTAAAAAACAGAAGGAGAGCCTAAAGGAACTTTGGGACAAAACAAAACAAAACAAAACAAAACAAAACAACATCCATATAATAAGGGTAACAGAAGGGGAGGAAACTGAGCAAGAAATAAAAAACCTGTTTGAAGAAATAATGACAAAAAAATTCCCTTATATAGGGAAGAAAAAACTCACAAAATCTAAGAAGCTCACAGAGTCCCAAGCAAAATGAACCCTAAAAGACCAATGCCAAGGCACATTATAATTAAATTGTGAAACACCAATGACGAAAAATTCTAAAAGCGGCCAGAGAGAAACAGAAAGTTATCTACAAAGGAACCCCCCTCAGACTAGCGACTGATTTCTCAACAGAAACTCAGCAGGCTAGAAGGGAATGGAATGAATACAAAGTCATGCAAATGAAGGGTCTGAATCCAAGACTACTGTACCTAGCAAGGCTTTCAATCAAAATCAGGAGCTTCACAGACAAAAGAGGACTAAGAATTTATTACCACCAAACCAGCAATGCAAGAAATGCTAAAGGGTTTGCTGTAAAAAAAAAAGAAGAAGAAGAAGAAGAAGAAGAAGGAAAGAGGGAACACAGGGGTAAAAAATAAAAATGGCGACAAATAGGTACCTGTCAATAATAACTTTAAATGTATATGGATTAAATGCCCCATCAAATGACAGGGTAATGGAATAGATAATAAAACACGACCCATATATCTACTGTGTACAAGAAACCCATCTCAGAAAAAAAGATGCACAAAGACTGAGAGTGAAGGGATGGAAAAAGGTTTTTCAGGCTAATAGAAATGAAAAAAAAAACTAGGGTAGCAATACTTATATCTGAAAAATTAGATCTCAAAGCGAAGGACATAACAAGAAATAAGGAAGACCACTTTATAAACTGATGAACAAAAAGATAGATACAGAGGTAGTAAAGCATCAAACAGTCTGTGAAATTACATCCAGAAGGTTAGGGTGACGTCAGGTAGATAAGAGATCAACCGAAAGACTTGTATTCATGCATATAAGCATAACCAATGGATGAAAGATATTGGGGGTGAGGGCATGTATGGGAGTAGAGTAGGGGGGACAATGGGAAGATATGTACACATGTATTCCATTATTAAAAAAATAAAAAAAAAGAAATGCTTAATCTTCTTTAAACCATCTATAATTATCTAACATTCCACACTTCAGGAAATCCCACAGTGGGATGTTGAGATCACAGCAGCGGATAACAAGACTTTCTGTAGGATTATGTTAAAAAATCCTTAAGGCTTTACTATATAAGAAATTAATATTTGTTTTAGAAATAAAAAAGATACAGGTATCTACAAAGAAGTAAATAAAAGTCATCTATAATCCTTCTACTCAGAGGTAGGCCTTATTTCCATTTCAGTGTATTCTTCCAGTCATTTCCCCTCATACACACGTATATATGTAGCTTATAAAAAGGAGATAATGAAATACATACTGTTTTGTACTCTTTTTAAAAAATACATTTTTTATTGATTTCAGAGAGGAAGGGAGAGGGAGAAAGAGCTAGAAAAATCAAGGATGAGAAAGAATCATTCATTGGCTGCTTCTTGCATGCCCCACACTGGGGATCAAACCCACAACCTGGGCATGTGCCTGACTGGGAATAGAACCGTGACCTCCTGGTTCATAGGTCAACACTCAACCATTGAGCCATGCTGGCTGGGCTCTTTTGTACTCTTAATTTTTACTTGATATGTTCTCTTCATGTCAATACATCATATTTTTACATAATCTTTTTTTAAATATATATATATTATTGATTTTTTACAGAGAGGAAGGGAGAGAGATAGAAAGTCAGAAACATTGATGAGAGAGAGAGACATCGATCAGCTACCACCTGCATGCCCCACTGTGGAGATGTGCCTGCAAGCAAGGTACATGCCCCCAACCGGAATCGAACCTGGGACCTGCAAACCGACACCCTATCCACTGAGTCAAACTGGTCTCAGCTACATAATCATTTTAGTGGGTGTTGATGCATGATATGTTAACTAGTGCCCACTTCCTTGAACTCCTGATACAAACTCTATTTCCCTATTTAAGCCCCTATCTTCCAGACTCCCATTTTAATAGTACCCACTACCACGGCTTAAGAAATAAAGTCAAAGGCCTGCATCCCCTTTCCAAATTCTACTTTCTTTTCTGCCCCTCATTAACCATTATTTTAGAGTTAGTGCTTCTCATTTCTAACGAATGAGTATATTCTTATTATTATATCCAAATGTACCTATTAAGAATATATAGTATTACTTTGCAGGCTTAAAATCTTTAAATATATATAAAAATAATATTCTATTATATAGATCCTTTTGTATATTGCTTTTTTCACTCAAAATGATGTTTCTAAGTTTTATCTATACATAATATTGTACATAATTTTCATTGATTGATTTTTAACTGCTGTATAGTATTCCATTCTATCACAATTGACTCATCCATTTTCTACTAATAGTGAAAATGAAGAATGATGCTATAAAAGAGAGAGAGAAAAAGAGAGAGAGAGAGAGAGAGAGAGAGAAGCAAAAGGTCAAATATTTATTCTGTCTGCCTCTCACTTCTCCCCTCTATGCTCAGAGGGAGAGAAAGCCAGAAACTGGTGAGAGAGTTCAACAGAGGTTTGGTGCAGCTCCAGACCAACAGAGCTGCTTCCATGGCCCAGGAGACAACATGCAGAGCAATGGGGGCCATCATCCCAGCCCCTTTAGGAAATCAGAACACCTGAGCCCCAGAAGCAGTAGAAACATATGGGAGTTCCTACTGGAGAACTAATAGAGAAGATCCAAATGGAAGGTGAATTGACTACCAGGCTATCCAGAATGCATGTCTAAGGCCCTGGTAAGGGCAGCACCCAGATATAAGACAACCAACCTTTAGAGGCCACTTGTTCAGACAGGTGAGCGGCTTCAGCTATCATAGATTGACCCTCATGACAAATAAGCCTGGGACATTTTGGTTACATTGAGGACATACTCCTCTCACTAATCAATATCTGTGTCTTAGCCTTGACCCACATCACAGCTCCCTTCCTCTCATGGAACCGGAGGGAGGAAGCCTCTCATGGAACTGGAGGGAGACTCACTGTGGCTCCACAAACCCCTCTCACAGATGACTTTAAAAAAAAAAGCCAATTTAACTATGTCTTTGGCTCTTCATCAGAAATTCAGAACAGGGGAACAAGTTTATTAAGGCTTATATCTATCTAATAAGATAAAGATGATAGAAATTAGGCACAAATAACTTATCTCATTGAACTCTGGCACTCAAGGTGAGCTCTGTAGTGGCCAATCTGAACCAGCCAGGCAGCATGTCTTTAGAAAGACAAGTGTCAGGTCTAGACTAACCCTGAACCTCAGGGTGGTCTTCTCAAGCTTGCAATATCTAAAATAGGACTGAAATTATAAATCAGTTTCTAGGAGAGAATCCAAGATGGTGGTATAGGTAAACTGGTGAATATAATAGAATCAGGAGCACATAAAGGGAGTGGACTGATAATTCTCAGGGGAAAGGGATGAGGGGTATACAGGGAAAGACTGGACAAAAATCATACACCTATGGATTAGGTCACCAGGAGGGAGGTAAGGGTAGAGGGAAGGGTGGGAGCTGAGTGGAGGGGAGCTATGGAGGGAAAAAAAGAGAAACAAATGAAATAACCTGAATAATAAATTTAATCAAAAAATAAAATAAATAAATCAGTTTCTATAATTAAATGTTTGATTTCTTATGACAGTAAAACATAAACATGGCTGCATTTAGTATGAATATATACCCTAAATTTGTGGCTATGTTAGATAATATCCTTTCATAAACATCTTGGATATCAAACTACTTGCAAAAAGATGTCTTTTTCCCAGTTGTAGACAGAGTGTGGGAGGAAATAACACTTGATATTAAATATCTATTGCTCCTGGGACAAAAACTGAAAATGGAAAGGCCAGCACTCAAGTGAAAGAAAATAAAATTGTACAGGTACCACTTCGATGATTTTCGCTATTTCCTTTTTTCTTCTCAAAAATTGTTTGAAATGGAAATAAATGGGGGAAAAAAACAATTAGGTGATTCCTATTCGCCTCTGTCCATGACCCAAACTGTTCTAGGGAAAACTATTCTCAGTGACAACAGAAAATGGTGAAAGAAAAAAGAGGGGACTGTGGAAGGATAGAAACAATTGTCCTTCAAGAATTTTGGAAGACACAAAATATTAAGGAAAAGGATTCAGACCCTCCAATGAGATGGCAGGATGGAATCCCATGCTTCTACTCCAATTTAAGCATTATCTCTGTGCTCATTTCTATTAATATATTATTTAATGGGCCTTTGTCTGCCATTTGAAATCCTCTTAACAGAGTTTTATATACTTACTAGAGGCCTATTTTATATACTTACTAGAAGCCCATTGCAGGAAGATTTCTGTAAGAATAGGGCTTCCTGCGGTGGTCTCCACTGTCCTGCTTGCTTCCCTCCCTTCTCCACAGCCCTATCTGCTTCCTGCCCCATCTGCTTCCCTTCTTTCTCAGCCTCCCCACCTGCTTCCCACTTTGCCTGCTTCCCTCCCTTATCTGCCTGTTTGCCTCCCTTCTTTGCCACCCTACTTGCTTGCTTCTCCACAGCTTCCCTGCCTTCTGCAGTGTTTGTCTTCCTTCTATGCTCTCTTCAGTTTTCACACTGCACCAGGATATACAAATTAACCTCCATCTTGGTTGGGTTAATTTGCATACCCACTCCTGATTGGTTGGTGGGCATGGCCTGTGGGCATAGTGGAGGTATGGTCCATTTGCATGTTTCTCTTTTATCAATTAGGATTAATGTTTGCACCTTCATTCCCATGTCTGAGGCAGCTTCAAAATGGGTACCATTTAAGCCCTGGCCAGGTGGGCTCAGTTGGTTGAAGTGTCATCCCATACCCCAAAGGTAGTGGATTTGATTCCCCGTCAAGGCACATACCTAGGTTGCATGCTCAATCCTCAATTGGGCCAAGTATAGAAAGCAACTGGTCAATATATCTCTCCCACATCAATGTTTCTCTCTCTCTCTCTCTCTCTCTCTCTCTCTCTCTCTCTCTCTAAAAATAAATTTTTGGAAAACCATATTCTTGGGTGAAAGGGGAGGAGACAACATTTCAAAGCTCAAAAATAATAGAAATATTACTCTAATTAATCATTTAGTTTAAATATTTACTTTTTTGTCTAAATCTTACCCATTTGGTTCAGTTATAGAGTTGCATTTAGTACAACAAGTCTTGCTGTTTGAGTATCAAGTGCAGAATATTTAATGGAACAAAATAAAATAACTATTTTGAGGCCATCTTATCTTAGAAGTGGCACCTAAGACCCCATCTCAGACAGCCTGCTTCCTCCTTGCGTGTATCAGGGGAATCTAGAATACTAAGTCCTCATTCATGAGGAACACTCATAGCTGCATACACAAAGCACCCAGGGGCCAGGATCTCACATTCTCAGGATTGTTTTATTGCTCTTCTTTTTGAACCTCAGAGCAAAAGTCTGAGTTCATCATACTCCATAGTTCACGGCACCTTGTTTTCCTTGACTCCAGGAAAGGTCTATCCTTTATTTTACTTTTGACTTTAATCTCTATTCCTGTTTCCATCTCCCTCTCCCACCACTGGCCATGTTTCTAATGTATTTGGTATCTATTTCTTTAATGGGACTACTCCTACTCTTGTTAGAGAAGATCAGAGAAAAACCAAGCCATGCTTAGAGAAAGGGTGTTACACTTTATTATGTGCAGGCCCAGAGAAAAATGTGTCTTTCAAATTCTGGGCCCCCCAATATAGAGGAAACTTTTTCTATTTATATCTTTTCTACCTCTTTTGTCTCCCAAATTTGGAAAGAGACTTCCCGGCCTTCTGGGAAAAAAGGCCTGCTTGCTGGGAAGGGGCCATGAGACCATATCTCAAGGCCTGGCCTGGTGTCAGCACTGACAACTCTGTCTGGGGCATAGTCCATAGCCTCTCTGGAATAGGAGTAGTCTTATTTTCCTTATTATATAAGCAAGCAAGCATTTACAGAAGCCAAAATAGCAGGGTTAAAATTTCAAACAGCAGTTTTTTATGTAAGATGGATGCTTCACTCTGTGTCCATACCTCTTCCCAATCTCAGCACCCAGTCCCCAAGGCCTTCTCCCCATCCTCCCATCTGACTGCACCTTGATGCTAGTTTTGGCACCCCAGTTTACCAGCCCCTCTGTTTCCTCATTCACTACTTCATTTCCTTTATTTCTGGCTGGCTTAATGTTGCCATGACAACAATGAGTAACTTTTCTCCTAGACTCAGGGCTGTAGCTCTCCGACAACGCAGGAATGGCCTGGACCTTCCAGGAAGGTCTTTGACTCCCCAGAATCTGCCCCCAGGGAATCGCCACCTAATGCTGACCAAAACAACAACAATGACTATTCTGGGAGTCTGCTGAGGTTTTTATTCCCGGAGTTAACTCCTAATTCAGTTAGGGAATAAAAGTATCTTTATCAATGACAGAAGGCTTTACTTGAGGAGAATTGGGAATGTACAAAAGGAAAGAAATGCCTGTTTGTGCCCGCTCTTTATCAAGGGTAGATGCTCCTGAGAGTTTACTAGGCAACCATAACATCCAAACATTGACTAGCTCTCCAGAATGCAGTGTGTAATCCCAACTCTTCAGAAAAACAATGCAGAGAATATTGGGGTGAGGGAGGTGTGTTTGTTTTGTTTAGGGAGAGTGGAAGAGAGGGGGAAAGACAGAGAGAAACATCTATGTGAGAGAAACACATTGATTAGTTACCTTGATCTGGGCCAGGGAGGACCCTACAACCAAAGTACATGCCCTTGACTAGAATCAAACCCGGGACCTTTCAGGATGCAGGCCAACGCTTTATTCACTGAGCCAAACTGGCTCGAGTAAGAATATTGTTTTTATAACACAATAAAGGGTAAAAGGATCCATGGTCTACCAAACTAACAATGTTCAGATTTGTGCTACTGGTTGGGGCCTGTTACTGAGCTGGTATGACAGTGGACCCGGATGTAGACTAAAGGAGTTCTGACATGTCCAAGGAACCTCTAGTCACTCACTGGACACTGTTCTTTTGGTAGAATTTTCCACGGCAGGCATATCATAGAGGTGGCTTGGCAAAGTAAACTGTTAATAATTGTGTCCTTCATGAAAAGGCTTCCCAACATGCAATACCATGGAAAGTCTTTGAAGCCCAGCAATAATTGTCAATCTGGCAGCAGTGTCAAGCAGACAAAATGTGGAGGAGCATATGCTTTCAAGTATCTCACAGCTGTCATCTGAAAAGCTGCAGACAGCTTTAGTTCAGCCAACATACTCATTTCCTGCAAATAAAGGATTGAACAGACAAATGCCCATATCTCTGCATTCAGAATGCATGTGCTTGAATACTGTTCTTTACTTACAAGTAATACTTTTTATTTGCAAAGGGCTTCGCAATTGTCCTGGTTACTTACTCCATATGGCAATTCTGTGAATTGCATTTTCTACACTGACAGACCAGAGAACTAGAACATGGAGATTATGTCACAGGCTGCAAGTCTGCACCTCCTGGGTCCTGCAGCTCCATGCTTTAGGGTGCAGAGACAGTGAAAGCTGTGAGGCATGTTCAGAAGCCTGTGACTCTCTACTCCTATCCTAAGTGGCTATTCCTGTTTGGTGGTGAAGGCTCTCCTAGTTGGCAGTGTGAAACCAATGATGGTCTACATTTTATGATTCTTTTCTCCTACGATCTTTAAAGATCCTTTTCAGGTAATAACTCATAAATTACCCCAACATCTCTGCAACATTCATGTGCCATAGCTATCTCCATTTTAGCAATAAGACAGCAATGGAAGCATAGAATCACAGAGCAATTTGGAGCCTAGCCTTATTCCCAGGCAGCAGGGGGATTTAGCAAAGGACCATGCACATAAGTTCAGTGAAGAGCATTTGGACAGAAAAGACTTCAAAAATGCTCACTTACCAGCAAGAAAAGATAGCATCATTCATTGTGTTAAAACCATAACAGAATTTGTATTGGTGATTCTCAATAAATATTAAATTATCAGCAACAATAAGAATCTGGTTATTCTGTGCTTAGGAGCCTATCCAAAAAACCTTTTGACCATTTACTCTTCTTTTCAAAACCTTTTGATTTCAGAGAGGAAGAGAGAGGGGAGAGAGAGAAATATCAATAATGAGAGAATCATTGATCAACTGCCTCCTACACACCCCCTACTGGAACTGAGCCCATAACTCAGGCATGTGCCCTGACCAGGAATCAAACTGTGACCTCTGGTTCATACAGGTCAATGCTCAACCATTGAGCCACACCAGCTGAGATCAAAGCCAATAAGTTCTTATTGACATATTTTGTTCACCTTTATTCAGAAAACAGAAGCCCCTGTTTCTCTGACAAAAATTCAGCCAAATGCACACACACTTGCACACACTTATGAAAGAAACAAAAGAGAAATGGAGTATGTCTTATTTCTGTGACACATAATTAACCAGGTACCTCTCTGAATATGTGTGCATTCATTCATTTGATTTTCCAGCTCTTTCAAAGATCCACATGCAAAATAGAGCACTTAGGAACAAGTCATAGACCGACAAGGCACCCTAGGGAAGATGAGATCTATAAACTGACACATTGGCCTCATCCATAGACAGGTGTAAAGTATTGTTGCTGCCACATCATGAACCACAGTACTCATAATCCAGAAATCACTTGGTATCAGTTACCGACACAACACTGGCACTGAAATGTCTTTCCTTTCCCTTAACTGCTTCTGACCCATGGAAAAGTAAACGCAATTGAGCGTAAATTGCTTTTCAAGACATTGTGTCCACAACTAGAAATGTGAAGTGAGAGACTGAGAGCCCATCTCATCAAACTAGACCCAAGACTGAGCACTTTCTATTTGAAAACATGACAGAAAGTTCATAAAGCAGCTCCTTATGTTGAATTTATATAATTGCAAGAGAATTATAAACTAAATACAGTTTTTACAAACCAACAGACAGCAAGACAAAAGTATAACCTTTATCTTTTCTGTAAGTGAACTTAACTTCTATCTCAAGTTCTCAATCTTCTGTGTAGCAGAAAAGTTTATCTTCCTAATTTAATTCAAACTAGTGATTCTTCAGTCATTTCATGGATAAAATCAGAGACATTCTGGGCTCAACCTTCCCCTTGTATTGTCTTGAGATGGCAGTGAAGTGCTGTGAGGGGTTGGGGAGGGTGTTGTAGCATTAGGGAATGAGGCATCTGACAAGAGCACCTCCACCAACTGGTCATTGGACATTGGTCTCTATGCCCACAGTGTTTCACCTGCTCTTGTACATGAGTCCCCCATAGCCTCTGGGTCTTCCATGCTGCTTCTGCTAACGGTGAATCCTCATCACAGCCTCTCTTCATCATGTCCTCAACCCTCTCAGGGACAGTGACAAATCTTATGGGCTCTTGTCTGGGCTGCAGGAGACTCAAAACGGTCAGATTTCTTCTTGCTTAGACTGGCCAGCTGCCATCCCTGCTTTGTTGCTCCATTGTACCCAGGAGGTTTTGCTGCACACTCAGGCTTCATCCAGGAAGCAAAGCACAGATCTTCCCTGCTCTTGGAATCCTCTAAAGCAAGCTGAGCTGTCTGTCACTCATCCTCACCCAGGGTTTGGGCGCTGCCAACCAAGGAGGACTCTAGAGCCAAACTCTCTGTGTTGAAACACTGGCGCTGCCACTTACTATCTGTGTGACTTTAGGCCCATCACTTGCCTCTCCGGGCTTCAGGTTTCTCATCTGCAAAATGGGATCTCGTAAGGTTGTTGACGTAATACGTGAATTAAAATATGTAATGTGCTCAGAATGATGCTTGGCAATAGAAAGTCCTAGATGTGTTGGATAGTGTTATGTGTTGCTAGTGCTTCCGGGGGGCTGGGATGGAATATCCTGCTCCTAGAACCATACCACTGTCAACCAATGGTCATTGGTGCCAATTCCACACCAACAGGAATCCCCAATTTGGAGTGTGGTGAAGAAGAAAACTATTCAGTGCAAAACAGCTCTAGTGAGACCCTGCATGGCTATGTAGCAGCCCTGAAGCCAGGCTCTTCTCTGAGTAAACAACTCTGCTCTGCTTCTCAGGGGTCTGCTCTGCTCTGCTCTGTGCTGGCCTGTTCCACTGTGCTCCAACGAAACATCTTCTGTGTTGGAAGTTCAAAGTCAAGTATTAGTCTTCTGCCCTTGCCTTTCCCCTAAGGTATTAACCCTGAGCTCTGTTATCAGGTGAATATAGTGGGAAAATTGTGAGTTAAAAAGTTAGCTGGTGGCCCAATTGGCTGGAGCATCATCTCATACACCAAAAGATTACAGGTTTGATTCCCAGTCAGGGCACATGTCCACATTGCAGACTCAATGCTCAGTGGGGATCATGCAGGAGGAAGCTAATCAATGATTCTCTTTTATCATTGATGTTTCTCTCTCTCTCTCCCTTCCTCTCTAAAATCAATTAAAAATATATTTTTAAAAATCAGTAAATAAATATATCCTTGGGAGAGGATTTAAAAAAGAAATTGTTTTAAGTTAGCATTCCTCACTCGATTGAACTACTACTAGCCTGAGCGTTTTGTGGGGAGAACAAAATCAAGATGCCTAGGCTGGCCATGCCTGTCCCATGCTTTAAATATTTCTAGTAATCAAGAGAGCAGTTAAACTTTAGCCAGGGCAATATCCTGCTAAACTAATTAGTTGAGGCAACTCATGGAAAAATGCAAAAATACACTAAAACAGGTGTTCTATAACCACCTGCACAAAAACAACTCATACCAACAGGAATCAGCAGCTACTGCTACTATCAGAGCAATGGTGTGAATGGCTTTACAGAAAAATTAAAATCAGTAATCAGTGTGTTCCCGCAAAAACGTTGTTCTGAGCGTAAATGGCATCCACACCTTGGGAGCTGGTGATTAGCCGATCTGAGGAGGAGCCTCTAGAAATATATTTAAATCAAAACTTTCCCACTGGGATTTTCCTCTTAAGCTCTAAATATGCTTTTGGTCACTGAACCAAATCCTCTGGCATTAAGTACATCCTCTGTGCATACTCAGAGATAGATTGCCTCTTCCAGCCACCAGAGCAATATTTGATGAGTTATGACCCAGGCTGCAGGGGATATTACTCACACTGAGTCCCTGAAAGCATCTGTTTGGCTCCTCAGACTCTAACATTACAGTTTCAAGTCAAGTCTTCAAAGCCTTTTTAAGCAATGGCTAAATGAAACCACCAGGCATTTTAAATCAACCCACATTCATTTAAACTTCAAGTGATCAAACTTTGTAACACCTTTTCCTCAACAGCTATACTCCACCGCAATCCAGGTCCTCCCACCTTCTGATCCTCTCCATATCCGTGTTTTAAATGTCAGCTTTTCAGACACGAATGAACCACAGATTCAGCTCAGTGGTTACAACTGAATTAATTTTGATATATGAGAGGCAGGATCCTAGAAGGCCCTAGGCAGGCAGCTTTTAAAATCGCAGATTCATTTATGTATATAAATGGAGCCTGGTCCATGTTTCTGTGAAACCACAAAACTATTGATCATTTTCATGGGCATCACTTCCATTATAAGAGCCTCAGACTGATATTAAATGTATAATTAAATGACTGCCCAGTTGTTTGGTCTCAGATAATGGTAATAGCTCATGCATACAGGGTTTGTATGGGGGAGGAGGAGTATTATGGCCTACTCTATTTAAGAGTATTATATAATTTGGTACTACAAACATTGCCATTTTACTTAAGCCTCATGAAAGTTCAGGAACTTTTCTAAGGTCAGACAGCTCACGAACGTGGAGCTAGAAACAAACTCAGGTATGTCTCATTGCAGTGCCATAATTCAACTCCAACCAGGCCATACCACTGCCTTTACTACATAGTTTAATAAAAAAATTAAGACTGTGTTCTCTACCCTCAGCCTTGATAAAACCGAATATGATTTTGATCCTGAATAGATGTTAGATTTTTCTTTTCAAAATGTCTTTTCTTCTTTTCCTCCTTTTAGCATATCTCTTTGCTTCCTTTCACCTTAAAAATCTCTGACCCCTTTTAAATGCCAAAAGTCTCAAGCTCCTAATCACAGAATGCCTCTAACATAATACATGTATTCATTAGGGTCTACAGGGTACTTGAAAAATTAAAGCAAGTCTTTACAAAGTATGAATAGCCATATAATGCTATAATAATTCTTATCTTTTTTTATTGAAATGTAAGTCATGAAACCATAAAAATCTTAGAAAAAACCATAGGCAGCAAAATCTCAGACATCTCTCATTAACAATATGTTTACCAATACATCTTCTAAGGCAAAGGGAACTAAGGAGAAATAAACAAATGGGACTACATCAAAATAAAAAGCTTCTGCACAACCAAAGAAACCATCAGCAAAATGAAAACAGAGCCCACTGCAAGAGAGAACATATTTGCAAATGATACATCTGATAAGAGGTTAATATCCAAAATATATAAAGTGCTCATACAACTCAATGAAAGAAAGACAATCAATCCAATTAAAAAATGAGCAAAGGACCTAAATAGACACTTCTCTAAAGTGGACATACAGAAATCCAAAAGACTATGAAAAAATGCTGAAAGTCACTAATCATATGAAAGATACAAATTAAAATGACAATGAGGTATTACCTCACACCTGTCAGAATGGCTACCATAAAAAATCAACAAATGACAAGTGTTCAAGAGAATATGTAGAAAGGGAACCCTAATACACTGCTGGTAGGAATGAAGACTAGTGCAGCCTCTTTGGAAAACAATATAAAGTTTCCTAAAAAAATCAAAAATGTCCTGGCTGGTGTTGAGCACAGACCTATGAACCAGGAGGTCACAGTTCAATTCCTGCTCAGGGCACATGCCTGGGTGGTGGACTTTATCCCAAGTGTGCCTGCAAGAGGTAGCTGATGAATGATTCTCTCTCATCATTGATGTTTCTATCTCCTTCTCCCTCTCTCTTACTCTCTGAAATCAATAAAAATAAAAATTGAAAATGGAATTCTGAGAGGAAAAAATGGCAGCGGAATACACAGACATGTCCTGAGCCTTGACCTGGAACAGATAGAGAGAACAGCTGAGGGTCACAAAGGGCATGTTTGTTGGTGAGTTAAGGGACAGCTATATTCCAGGAGATGGTGGGGGACTGCTGGATCGGGCTCACCTGAACAGGCAACCCCACTGCTGCTGGGTTGCCTCACAGAGTGACCAGCTCAAACACGAAGACCGCACCATCCTGAAGGGAAAAGTGGATGTTATTGCAAGCCAAAAAATCTACAATTATGGCACTCACCGAACACCTGCAAACCCCAGAACACCAGTCCCCATTTGTCACAAATACACAGATTCAGGGGAGCTCTACACTCCACCATGGAAAGGAGAGAAAGAACTATATAATCAGACACCTGGAGAAGAGAGACCATGAGGAGACAAAGAAACAGACCACATATGAAAGAAAAGCAGGCATCACAAGAAAAGAAAGTAAATGAAATGGAGGCAAGCAACCTGGTAGAGAAAGAATTCAGAGAAATGGTCATAAAGTGGCTGAAAAGAATGGAAGACAAATTCAACAATATGTGCAAGAACCAAGAGGAAATGAGAAAGAAACAAGAAGTGAAAAATAACATCGTTGCCATAAAGAACTCAATAGAAAGCATCAAAAGTAGATTAGAAGAAGCAGAGGACTGCATCAATGAGCTAGAAGACAAGGTAGGAAAAAATATCCAAGTACAGCAGCTTCTAGAAAAAAAATTAAAAAGCAGAAGGAGAGCCTAAGGGAATTTTGGGACAACATGAAACACAACATCCACATAATAAGGGTTACAGAAGAAGAGGAAACTGAGCAAGAAATAAAAAACCTGTTTGAAGAAATAATGACAGAAAACTTCCCTGATAAAGGGGGGGAAAACCCACACAAATCCAAGAAGCTCACAGAGTCCAAGCAAAATGAACCCCAAAAAACCGACACTAAGGCATATTATAATTAAATTGGCAAACACCGATGACAAAGTAAGAATCTTAAAAGCAGCCAGAGAAAGATAGAAAGTTACCTACAAAGGAACTCCCATTAGACTAGAGACTGATTTCTCAACAGGAACTCATCAGGCCAGAAGGGAATGGGATGAAATATAAAAAATCATGCAAAGGAAGGGTCTGAATCCAAGAATACTGTACACAACAAGCCTTTGAATCAAAATTGAAGGTGAAATCAGGAGTTTCACAGAAAAAAAAAGAACTAAGGGAATTTATTACCACCAAACCAGCAATGCAAGAAATGCTAAAGGGTCTGCTGTAAAAAAAAAAAAAAATAGGAAGGAAGAAGGAACACAGGGGTAAAGAATAAACATGGTGACAAATAAGCACCTATCAATAATAACTTTAAATGTAAATGGGTTAAATGCCCCCATCAAAAGACATAGGGTAATTAATTAGATAAGAAAACACGACCCATATATCTGCTGTCTACAAGAAACCCACCTCAGAAAAAAAGATGAACATAGACTGAGGGTGAAGAGATGGAAGACTGAAAAGAAAAACTGGGGTAGCAATACTTATATATGATAAATTAGATCTCAATGTGAAGGACATAACAAAAGATAAAGAAGGCCACTTCATAATAGTAAAGGGAGGAATCCAACAAGAATAAATAACTTTGGTAAACAAATATGCACCCAATACAGGAGCACCCAGATACATAGAAACACTCCTAGAGGATATCAAGGGAGAGATGGACAGCAATACAATCATAGTGGGAGACTTTAATACCCCACTGTCACCACCAGCAAATCCTCTAAACAAAAAATCAACAAAGAAACATCAATCCTAAATGTCTCAATAGACCAGATGAAATTAATTGACATCTTCAGAACATTTCACCCCAAAGCCACAGAATATACATTTTCTCAAGTGCACATGGTTTATTGTCAAAGATAAACCATATGTTGGGTCATAAGCAAAGTCTTTTCAAATTCAAGAAGATAGAAACCATATCAAGTATCTTCTCAGATCACAGTGGCATCAAACTGGAATTCAAATACCATAAAAAATCCAAAGAAATCAAACACATGAAAACTGAACAGCATACTATTAAACAATGACTGTGTTACCAGAGAGATCAAGGAAGAAATAAAAAAAAATATCATGACAAAAAATGACAATGAAAACACAAAGATCCAAAATCTATGGGACACAACAAAAGCAGTCTTGAGAGGGAAGTTCATAGTTCTACAAGCCTACTGCAAAAAATAAGAAACAATGATAATAAATTACCTTACCCTACGACTCAAAGAGCTAGAAAGAGAGAAACAAGAAAAGCCCAGTGTAAGCAGAAGGAAAGAAATAGTAAAGATCAGAGCAGAGATAAATGACATAGAGACCAAAGAAATTATTCAAAAGATCAACAAATCCCGGGATAGACACAGCTGATCCTCAAAACAATTGGCTTAGAGGTCAATTTCTCCCAGTGATACCAACAACAATCAAGAATTTACTACAACAAGACTGTACACACAATCCACAAAGGGGTGCACCAAGAGTGTCCACTTCAGGTAACTGGGAAGGCAGAGCTACTGGGCCATATAGGACACCTAGCACACAAAGCTACCAACTCTGGGAAGCAGCCAAAATGTGGAGATAAAGGAACAGATCATAAACTAAAGAAATGGAGGAAAACAAACGACTGAATGTAGAGCTCAAAAGCACAGTTGTAAGGTTTTTAAGAACTTCCTAGAAAAGAGGGATAAATTTAGCAAGACCCAAGAGGAGATGAAAAAGGACCAACTAGAAATTAAATATACACTGACTGAAATAAAAAATATTACAGAGATACCTAACAGCAGACTAGAGGAAATCAAGAATCAAGTCAAAGATTTGAAATACAAAGAAGCAGAGAACACTCAACTGGAAAAGCAAAAAGAATCCAAAAATGTGCCAAAACCGGCTTGGCTCCGTGAAAGAGCATCAGCCTGTGGACTGAAGGGTCCCAGGTTCAATTCCGGTCAAGGGCATGTATCTTAGTTGCAGACGCATCACCAGTAGGGGGCATGCAGGAGACTGCTAATCAATGTTTCTCTCTTATCGATGTTTCTAACTCTCTATCCTTCTCCTTTCCTCTCTGTAAAAAATCAATAAAATATATTTAAAAAAAAAGAATGCAAAAATGTGAAGATAGTGTAAGGGGCCTCTCTGGGACAACTTCAATCGTACCAACATCAGAATTATGGGGGTGCCAGAAGAAAAAAGAAAGCAAGATACTGAAAGCTTATTTGAAGAAATAATGACTGAAAACTTCCCCCACCTAGTGAAAGAAATAGACTTACAAGTCCAGGAAGCACACAGAACCCTAAACAAAAGAATCCAAAGAGGACTACACCAAGACACATCATAATTAAAATACAAAGAACGAAAGACAAAGAGAGAACATTAAAAGCAGCAAGAGAAAAATAGTTAATTGCCTACAAAAGAGTACCCATATGCTTGTCAGCTGATTTCTCAACAGAACCTATGCAGGCCAGATGGGAGTGGCAAGAAATATTCAAAGAGATGAATAGCAAGAACTTACAACCAAGAATAATCTACCCAACAAAGCTATCATTCAGAATTGAAGGTCAGATAAAGAGTTTCACAGATAAGAAAAAGCTAAAGGAGTTCATCACCACCAAATCAGTATTATATGAAATACTGAAAGGTATTCTTTAAGAAGAGAAGAAGAAGAAAACAGTAAAGATAAAAATTATGAACAATAAATGCATATCTATCAACAAGTGAATCTAAAAATCAAGTGAATAAAAAATCTGATGAACAGAATAAACTGGTGAATATAATAGAATTAGGGGCATAGAAAGGGAGTAGACTGATAATTCTCAGGGGGAAAGAGGTGAGGGGTTGGTGTAGGTAGAAACTGGCCAAAAATCATACACCTATGAGTGAGGTCAATGCAGGGGAGGTAAGGGCAGAGGGTGGGATGGGTGCCAGGTGGAAGGGAACTATGGGGGGGGGGGAAAGGAGAAACAATTGTAATAATCTGAAGAATAAAGATTTATTAAAAATAAAAAAATAATAAATTTTTTTTAAAAAGAATAGAGAATCCAGATATTGACTCAAACCACTATGCTCAATTAATATTTGACAAATGAGGCATGAACATTCAATGGAGTCATGACAGTCTTTTCAATAAGTGGTGTTGGGAAAATTGGCAGATACATGCAAAAAAAATGAAACTACACCACCAACTTGCACAATACACAAAAATAAACTCCAAATGGACACTGGATTTAAACATAAGACGGGAAACCATAAAAATACTAGAGGAACCCACAGGCAGCAAAATCTCAGGCATATGCCAAAAGAACTTCTTCACTGATACTATGCCAAGGGCAATGGAAACTAAAGAGAAAATAAACAAATGGGACTATATCAAAATAAAAAGCTTTTCACAGCAAAAGAAATCATCAACAAAACAACAAGAAAGCCCGCTGTATGGGACAATATATTTGCAAATGTTATCACTGAGAAAGGTTTAATCTCCAACATCTACAGCCAACTTATACAACTCAATAAAAGGAAGATAAATGATCCGATAAAAAAATGGGCAACAGACCTAAATAGAATCTTTTCAAAAGAAGACAGAAGGAAGGCCAAGAGACACATGAAACCATGCTCAAAGTTACTAATTATCTGAGAGATGCAAATCAAAATGACAATGCGGTACTATCTCATACATGTCAGAATGGCAATCATCGACAAATCAACAAACGTCAAGTGTTGGCGAGGATGCGGAGAAAAAGGAACCCTCATTCACTGCTGGTGGGAATGCAGACTGGTGCAGCCACTGTGGAGAACAGTATGGAGTTTTCTCAAAAAACTAAAAATGCAAATCCCATTTGACCCAGCAATCCCACTCTTAGGAATTTATCCTAAAAAATTACAAACACCAATCAGAAATGATTTATGCACCCCTATGTTCATAGCAGCACAATTTACAATAGCTACAATTTGGAAACAGCCTAGGTGCCCGTTAGCAGATGAGTGGATCAGAAAATTGTGGTACATCTACACAATGGAATTCTATGCTGCCATTAAAAAGAAGGAACTCTTACCATTTGCAGCAACCTGGATGGAACTGGAGAGCCTTATGCTTAGTGAAATAAGCCAGTCAATGAAGGAGAAGCAGCACATAATCTCACTCATTTGTGGATAATAACATTGTAAACTGATGAACAAAATGATAGATACAGAGGCAGTAAAACATCAAACAGACTGTCAAACTACAGTGGGAAGGTTAGGGAGAGGTGGAGTAGATAATAGATCAACCAAAGGACTTGTATACATGCATATAAGCATAACCAATGGACACAAGCCATGGGGTGGTTGGGCATGCATGAGAGTGGGTGGTGGGCAATGGAAGGATATGTACACATGTAATACATTAATAAAAAAGTAAAATAAAATCTCATGTTTGTTCCTTTTGTAAGCCTACATAAAGTATACCTGTGTGAAATTAATATTCCCAATTTGACACCCTCGCAATAGTAGTCATGTAACTAAGGTGACTTTGTTTTAGCCTTATAATGTCAGTGAGGTCTTTGGTTGACAAAAGAAGGCCGCCTCAGACTGACCATATTGTTTTCCATGAGGCTCTTGTTGAGGCCCTTTTCAAAATGCAGCCAACATCAAATCAAGTTCCTGGCCCAGGCATTAGAATTTTTTTAGAAAGGAAAGAGGTGGTTGAATGGATTCACCCTGCCTCATGCTCTCTGCTGCCTGTTCCCACAGTTGCATCACCAGAGCCTCCAGCTATAAACTCAGTAAGTGTCCAGAGCTGTGTTAATGTCAGCTTTAGCTGCAACCCTTCTTTCTCACTGGGGCATGAGATTGTCTTAGTCAGAATCCAGCAGCCTAGTTACAGCTGCTGGGCTCTCGCGTACCATCTCTATCTCTCCCCCCAATCCCATGCTTTCTTTTCTTCCCACTATAGCTAGTGTTCTGGGCGGACTTGGAGTCCCCATGTCTCCCAACTTGAAACACAACCTACCTCGCAGCCAAGGAGCTTCTGCACTAGCCTGACAAGGCCTAGCTAAGGACCCAATGGCTGGCTGGCTTTAACATGGCTTTCCTTTGCCATGGTGGTAAGACCTGCGGCTCGGAAATGAGCTTCAGAGAAAGAATTGTCTTTCTGCCTGTCATGATACTAGATGCACAGCTGCCTCTTATGGCACCAGTGGAATCCTGAACTGAAACGTTTGGACACCAAAGTCATAACAAGTGCACATTGACAGACATCTGCCCCCTGGACCCATGTTTCTCACAAGTTCCTTGAATTGCTTCAATACAGAGTTTATATACACTGAGTGGCCAGATTATTAAGATCTCTGAATGCATAATACTCTGGCCACTCAGTCACTCAGTGTGTGTGTGTGTGTGTGTGTGTGTGTGTGTGTGTGTGTAATAGAGGCCTGGTGCATGAATTCGTGCATGGATGGGGTCCAGCCAGCCTAGCCAGGGGAAGGGGACATGGGCAGTTGGATGCCTGCCTGGTGGTCGAACTCCTGGTTGAGGGGACAATTTGCTTATTAGCCTTTTATTATATAGGATATACACTGAGTGGCCAGATTATTATGCTTTCAGAGATCATAATAATCTGGCTACTCAGTGTATATCAGTGATTCTGATCAAATACTACTAGTATTTTATTTTCACTCATGTTTCTAGGTCCCTAGCATTCTGGAAAATTTGTTATTATTTATGCTATAAATGTAATTCATCTTTTGGGATAAAATTATACTTGCTGGCTTCTAAAAGTCCTAGTTAAATATTTCTAATTATCTGAAAAGCAGTTCATGCTAGGCTGCTAGATTCTAAGACAATCTCATGCACCACTGAGAGAGAAGGGTTGCAGCTAATGCTGATACTAGCACAGCTCTGGACACGTTCTGATTTAACTGCTTTTCTCTAATTAGATTAATATTCTCAGTTATTGTTGTTGCTGTTGCTGCTGCTGCTGTTGTTGTTTTTAAGAGTGAAAACTTGCCCTAGCTAGTAAGGCTAGTGGATAGAGCATCAACCTGTGGACTGAGGATCCTAGGTTTGATTCCAGTCAAAGGCACAAGCTGGGGTTGCAGGCTCAGTTCCCAGCAGAGGGTGTGGCAGAAGGCAGCCGATCAATGATTCTATCTCATCATTTATGTTTTTATCTCTCCCTCTCCCTTCCTCTCTGAAATCAATATATATACTAATTGTGTGTGTGTGTGTGTGTGTGTGTGTGTGTGTGTGTGTTTAAAGAGTGAAAACTAAAACTCAGAGATCTTAAGAGCTGAGGCTGATGGGTACTTGCCTATATTGCTGTGGATTGATTCAATGGAGTTGAGCATTTATCATCAACAGCCTGAGGTGATTGTCCAGTTTTTAGTAAGAAACTAAAGTAAGAAAATATCTCTGATAGTTCCATTGATCTACTCACGCCATCCTCAGACTCCTTGTTACTTCTTAATAATAGTTCATTTTCACCTTTCTTAGGTAGAATTGATTTTTCAGTTTAGTCCTTATGATTCACAGAAGGAAGAATATGAAGATCTTTGCCTTTAGAAGCTCATGAAGAGAATGTGAAATTAAAATGAATCCTTAGTTTTAATATGATATTCTTCCTGGAAAATTGGTATGGTGAGAAATATAAAAGAGCAGCTCCCCTTCCCCCAAATTTACTGCAAATACAGCTAGCAAATCTAAATCAGAGAAAAACTATTTAGGTTTATAATGCTAAAATTCTCTACAAAAGAAAACAGGAAACATAAAGACTTTGGCCCTAGCCAACGTGGATAGAGCGTTGGCCTGCAGACTGAAGGGTCCAGGGTTCAATTCTGGTCAAGGGGCATGTACCTTGATTGTGGACACATCCCCAGTAAGGGCTGTGCAGGAGGCAATTGATCAATACTTCTCTCTCATTGATGTTTCTAACTTTCTGTCTCTCTCCCTTTCCCTCAGTAAAAAATCAATAAAATATATTTAAACAAACAAACAAACATGAAGACTTTGGAGAGCTTTGCAACTAAATGTATTCATGGTAGCCTTCTGGTTTCCCCCAGTGGGAGAAGGAGGAGAATACAAGAGTAACAATAGTAGTGACAGTGGTAGCAGCTTACTAGGTGCTGGGACCTGTGAAGTTTTTACTTGCTCTATTTAATTTAATCTTCTGGAAATCTCTAAGAGGTAAATAGGTATTATTATTATTATTATTATTATTATTATTATTATTATTCCCATTTTGCAGATAATAAAACTAAGGCTTCAAAAAATAGAATTTGCCAACATTCACATGATGAATACACTGTAAAGTAGGGTTTGAACTTAGACCTAAACAACTGGACTCAGAATTTTAGGATTGAAGCAGTCCGTCCCTGCTCTCTAATCCAACCCCTCATTTTAGAGATTACAGGGCTGAGATCTAGGGAGCAAGTGGCTCATCCAGAGTTGTATGGCTAGAGTTAGTGGAAGAAAGAGTAGGGGGAGAAATCAGGCCTCCTCCCTTTCAGAATAGTGTCCTTTGTAGTCTGCAAAGCCAATGTAACAGCCCCTGTGCTTTGTGGAATAGGTCACATATTCCAATTCCTAGAGTAAGAAAATAGATGTTACCATGTGCAACACCATCAAGCACACAATGATACACATTCATTGAAAAGTGGCCTTGGATAGGATGTGGAACAACTAAAGCAAACTCCAAGCCTCATAGGAACCCACAGAGCCACAGATAACCCACCTGAGTGCCCAAGAGAAGTGCACCCGTTTCAGGAGTCACTGTGCCATTCATTCGTCCAATCCGCCAATTACTACTTAGTGGGCCATTCCCTGCCACCCAAGGATGCCTGATACTGTGCTGGACTCAAGGTTCCAGAAAAATGAAAAAATTCACAAATTTTAAGGCACCACTCTTTCATGTACTACTAAGAAATAAAAAAGCACTGCTTGTTATCATTTGCAATTTTTATTTTATACTTATTAAAAGAATTATTTTTGTACTTAAAGGCATCTACAACCTTTGCTCACCTGATCTTGACCTTTCCCTTACATTGACAGTATAATTTTAAGACACATCAAAGAACTCCTGAGTTTTATTAGTATTGCCACTTTGCCTCAACTCGTAATTTAATTTTTCTCCCTTGACAAAATCACATTACTGGAAGTGAAGGAGTTTCTACTCAAAGGCGATAGGAAGTTTCTCATAAACACACATCTGATGCCTCACCAACAGACCTGCATCACACATGATGGATCCCAACAGCTTTTCTCATTGCTTTAAAATTCTATCACCTCTGCTGAGGGATGTGACAAGTTAGGATTTTGGCTTGGCCTGTGGTGGGGCTTTTGCACATAGCTCAGGAAGAAATATACCATAGCTTTATTTGCATGTGGGGACTTCCTGTGTTAAGTACCTTACAACACACTTGGTTTTGCTGTACAAAAAACTATAGAATTATAATTATGCCTCTAACAGTGACTATCTGCTTCACTACTATCAAACATATGCTATATTGTTTCTGTGTCTTTCTTTATAGATTGTAACTCTCAATGCTGAATCATGGAGTAATGTTTTTGAAGACTATTTTTTAATCAGTAAATTTCTTGGCTTAAAAACAAAAAGATCGCCGTGGAGAATTGAGATTGTATTGGTTAGTTTCCAGAGATTTTAGGACACTTCTTCCATCTTTTAAAAAAATAATCTAGATTTCTTATTATAGTTCTCTCATGTAGCAGCATACACTTTCTAATACACCTCTTCCAACAGGCCCACAGTTATATTTTCCTTTCAGTATTAAAATAAAAGCATCACTCATAATATGTTGACCAAGTACTTGCACATGTGGAATTTATTGTTTTCTATAAATTCCACATAACCAGGGAATCACTTGATACCTGTGAGGGATGGGACACCCCACATCCCGAGCTGCCTCAGTCTTGAAAATTTTGCTCTCAACAGTGGCCTGGCAAGACCCACATCTGCACAGCACATGAAGGCGGCAGCTGACAACCAGGCCTTTCCACACTGCATTCCTCTCCAGCCACCTGCACTTCACTTGGCCTGCACAGGCCACGCCCACTCTGTGCCTCCTCCTGCAGCATGGCTTAGAAGGCACCCGCTGTGCCTGGGGGTCTGTGAGCAGAAGCAAACTAGAACGTCAGCCTCTACTGGAACCACAAACTGTCATCCTGCATTTGGATTATAAGTGCCCTAAGCATGGGGAACATTCTTTCCCCTCCTCCTTCTTCTAAACTTCAACTGGTATCTCTTGACAACTTTAAAGACCTTTCCATTTCCCTGACTTGATACTATGCAGGCTTTACAATGCTACAAAGGTCAATGTCTTTTGTTTGAAGTAAAGTCAACATGTAGTGCCAACAACGTACATCATTTGATTGATGACAGGACGGTTTGAACAGCAATGATCATGTTTGTGCTGCAACACCAGTCACACTACAGCACCATGGCCACCAAATGTCAGAGCGTAAACAAAAGCCTCCTCTAGAAATGGATGAACTTGGTCAGGAACAGCCCTGATTTGAGGAAGTAGCAGGGCTTTATCTCCTCCAAGTCTACACACTCTCTGAAAAGAGAGCAGTCAACCATCATTTCAGGGATTTTTATCCATAAGTGAAAATCATCTTTAAAGTTTCCTCTTTGCTATTATACAGCTAAAATGTAATACATAGGATGTTCCAAAAATGTATGTACATTTTGAATAATTATTAATTCCAATGGGTTAAATCTGAAAGGAAAGAAACATCAATTGACCTATCAGATAAAAGTGTGTATACATTTTGAGGGGACAACTTATAGATTGACACAGAAAGACTAATACCAATGTACACTGCTTGAAATAATAGTGAGTCCTAATTACACTTTATTGTTTTGTTGAGGATGCACTTATTAACTTAAGGGACTACTTGAAATGTGATTTTTGGTGGCAGCCAGAAAAATTACTGAAGACTTGCATTTCTGCAATACTAAGATGAGAAATTTAAATCTGCTATAGATACTTAAACTTATTATCAATAACTCCAGGTTTATTAGTAATTAAAGGAAAAAATACTGCCTAAAACAAATAAAAGATCAGTCTTGAAACCAGAAGTATGAACAGTACCCTGACTAATGAATTCACAATTTCATTTTGCTTTTCCCAATTGTCAACATGAGCCTTTTTTCAATCTTTAAAAATAATATGTAACATAGTTGAAGTTTCTATGCTTCATTATGTTGTAAGAGTGTTTCATTTTTATTAACATGTTTTCCAAGAACACGGAGTTAAATGAGTTCCACAGAGTCCACCTTATTTATAACCAAGAAGTCTGCATCAAAAGCCAAAATTAGTGTTTGTGGACCAAACTATAAGTTATCAAAATTCATGTCTCAATCTTTTGCTTATCCTGCCAAACTACACTTTCTTTTCAGCTATATTTCAATTCAATTCTCTTCATTTATTTCTATTAACTTATTCAAAGTAAACTGAGTTTCTTTGATGGGGAGCCCAGAATTGTGACCGCTCAAAAGCAAACCATTTCTCCTCTTAGTTCCTTTATCATCATCTTTTCATTTTACATGAGAACCCAGAGGACAAAAAATAAAACAATTTAAAGAAAGCATGACATTTTTAGAAGTTTGATTATTTTAAAGCATCTGCTTCAGCTGGAAAATCAATTCTTTTAAAATGGATTTTCTGTTACCTATCTCTAGTTCTTCATTCGAGTCCTTTGATTTTTATGTATATGATATAGGGTTGATGTGGGCAACTACTGGGAATAGTATATTTCAGAGAATGATCACCCAATTACTTAGAGATATTTCCTGGGCAGTGAATCAAGAGAAGTAATTTCTGACATTCTGTTGAATTTAATGTGCTGTCTTATATCTTAAGTAGTCAGCAAATGTCTACATTCTGAAGTATAAACATTTCTGAGGGCTGTGAACTTTCTCTTGCCCTTACTGTTCTTTCTTTATGAACCTCAGCCTACATTTACTAAATACAGAATTTCTATTGGCTTAAATAGAGCTGAAATGTTTCCAGAAAAGTAGCACTAGGCCATTGTGTTTGATTTATTATGCATAACGATAAATAATCATATATCACAGAATAGTGAAAGTTAGGTAAGTAAAACAATAGCCAACTGCTTGTAAGTGTCGTTTTATCCTAGGAAACTTGATTTTGCATATGTCATTTTCAGATTTCTGTTAATGATAAAAAAAAAAAAAACTACAAGGGAAGATTAATTATATTATTTGCATGAAATCTAATTTCTACAACACACTTTATAGTATTTGGATGAAAGAAAGTGTCAGAGAAAATTATCAAAGCAATCAAATAAATTGCTGATTGCATATCCTTTTTACTTAGAAACAATGAATGCTGTTAAAGAATGACATAAAAGTAAAATTGCAAATTTAAGGTTTGTAATTTGGGGAATAATTTTCACTCAGCTCAAAATTGATAAACTGGTCATTAGCACTGCCAGTTAAAATCAAGGCTTTAATTTCTCACCCTGGCCCCAAACAAGCAGTGAAACTGCTTAGAAGGGAGTTACGTCAAGCATCTAAGCACCATGTTGTTTAAAAATAAAACTGAGTCCTAGCCAGGTGGCTCAGTTAGTTGTAGTTTCTTCCCATTCACTGAAAGGTTGAGGGTTTGATTCCTGGTCAGGGCACATACTTAAGTTTTGGGTTGAATCCCCTGGTTGAGATGCATACAGAAGACAACCATTTGACGCTTCTCTCTTTCTCCCTCTCCTCTCTCTCTAAAATCAATAAAAATGTATCCTCAGGTGAGGATGGAATAATAATAACTAAAAGTGAAATCTGACTTATGACAAGTAAAGTAGAGGGACTTAAAAGAGACCACCCAGATATTATAAGACCACCTACAAATGTGGGGCTATAGTGAGCTGGGGTCTGACTCTTACTTGCCTTAGTTTTCCATTGCTACTGCAACAAAAACACAAACTTAGTGGCTTAAAACAACGCAAATTATTATCTTACTGTTCTGGAAGTAAGAAGGTTCTGTCTTCTAAATTCTAAAGGAGAATCAACTGCTTTTTCTTTTTCAAAATCTGGAGCTGCCCACATTCTTCTGTGCATGGCTCTGACCTCTGCTTCTCTCACCACATCTCCTCTGGTTCTCCTGCCTCTTCTACTTATAAGGACCTCTCTGATTACATTGGGCCTGGAGAATCCAAGATCATCTCCCCATTTTAAGATCCCTTTGAGTACACGGTCCTTTTTGCCATGTAAAGTAACGTGTTTGTAGGTTCTAGGGATTGGGCTCATTATTTTGCCAAACACACCTGAGGAGTACCTGCTGGCTAGCAGCTGGGAGGTGAGTTGGAAGACTCAGCCTCATTGGGCAATCAGTGGTCCAAACCATGTCAGAGCAAAGGATGCCTTGGTGCTTTCAATGGAGCAAATGATGTGGGCAACATGATTAAGAGAGAAGAGAGACCCAGGCATTGCAAGGGATGGACAGGCCACAGAGGTAGCCAAATGGAGCCCTCTTTAGGAGCGGAAGGAGTGAGCAATGAGCTAGATCAGTGCTCCTCAGTGTGAGTACTGGCTCTGCTCCATGGGCTGTTGGTTCCTTCCGATTGATATGAACTATAAACAGCTATCCAAAGTAAGCTTTTAGAACATTTTGTGGCAGCTTGACAGAGTAACTTTATTTCCGTAGGATGTGATCATTTGTAAGGTGTTTATATTTTGTATGCCTTCTTTTATTTCATTTTACTAGAAATTCATTTTATTGTCTATTTTCAAAACTATCAATTGGTCCATGGCAGATGGGAAAACATTGAAAATGACTGTTTCCTTTCTCTTTCTCTTTTCTTAATGCCCACACAACCAAATCTGGTTCTTCACCCTGATCGTTTTTCAAGAAACCCTGAACTAGGGGAGAGGGCATGACTCACGGGAGGGAATCCAGATGTAAGGTCCTCCAGGAATACCCAAGGAGCAGCATGAACTGTAAACACCTTCCAGGCCAGTGACTTCCACACCAACTGTGGGCACTATCAGTCCATTAAGATGGACTCCTGAAGAATCCAAGATGGTGGCATAGGTAAACACCTACACTGCTGCCTCACACAACAATTTCAAAACTACAACTGAAAGACAGAACGGACATCATCCAGAACCACAGGAAAGCTGGCTGAGTGGAAGTTCTACAGCTAGAAGGAAAGAGAGGGGCTCACAGACACCCAGAGGAGCTGCAAAAAGCTGAGGTAGAGAGACACGCGTGGAGAGAGCAGGTGCCAGAGAACCTGGCTGGCTTTCTCTGGTGGGATGGAGACAGAGATTCTCAAAGGCATTGAACCCCTTATCCTACGACACTAAACCCCAGATCCAGCCGAAACTCATACGGTGGGAGTTTGGACTGTGAAAAGAGAGAAGTGCACAGAAATTTGGGGGAGTCGCAAAAGATCAGAAGCCTGGTGGTGCACATGGCACTGTGTGCAGAGGACAGACTGCTGATTGTGTCTCTGGAATTCGGGAGTGGGCGGGAGACAGACCCTCCCAACTGCACCACTTCTAACTCCATTAAACCCCAGTTTCCAGCGAAACCCTAGGGACCCAAACTCATATGGTCCCAGAGCACAGGGGAGCCGGAGGGGCAGCGGTCTAGAGGCACTGAGAGAGCACACGTGCACAGGGACCTCTCCAGCGACTACCCAGTCACGTGAGACTCAGGGGCTGTGGAGGGCAGGGCCGACAGGAAGGCAAAGCAGTCCCTTAAGCCCTGAGACTCCACCCATCCCAAGCTCAACAGAGAGGCTTTTGCAGTTTTGCAAGTCTGGTATCATAAGGCTGAATCCAACACAGAAGTTCTCCCAGCATAGTGAAAATGCCGAGACAAGGGAAGGGATCACAAACAAAAGAAATGGAGGAAAACAAACGACTGGATATAGAGTTCAAAACCACACTTATAAGGTTTTTCAGGAATATCCTAGAAAAGTTGGATAAAGTTATCAAGACCCAAGAGAAGATGAAAAAGAACCAACTAGAGATGGAAAAGGACCAACTAGAAATTAAACTTACACTGACTGAAATAAAAAATATTATACACAGATCTAACAGCATACTAGAAGAAGACAAGAATCTAGTCAAAAATTTGAAATATAAAGAATCAGAAAACACTCAACTAGAAAAGCAAAAAGAGAAAAGAATCCAAAAATGTGAAGATAATGTAAGGTGCTTCTGGGACAGCTTCAAGCGTACCAACATCAGAATTGTGGGGGTGCCAGAGGAGAGAGAGAGAGAGAGATACTGAAAACCTATTTGAAGAAATAATGACTGAAAACTTCCCACATCTGGTAAAAGAAATAGATTTACAAGTCCAGGAAGCACACAGAACCCCATATAAAGGGAATCCAAAGAGGACTACACCAAGACACATCATAATTAAAATACCAAGAGCAAAAGACAAAGAGAGAATATTAAAAGCAGCAAGAGAAAAACAGTTCATTACCTACAAGGGAGTACCCATATGACTGTCAGCTGATTTCTCAACAGAAATGATGCAGGCCAGACAGGAGTGGCAAGAAATATTCAATGTGATGAATAGCAAGAACCTACAACCAGGAATAATCTATCCAGCAAAGCTATCATTCAGAATTGAGGGTCAGAAAAAGAGCTTCACAGATAAGAAAAAGCTAAAGGAGTTCATCAACTCCAAACCAGTATTATATGAAATGCTGAAAGGTACTCTTATAGAAGAGGAAGAAGAAAAGGTAAAAGACAAAAAATTATGAAAACAAATACATATCTATCAACAAGTGAATCTAAAAATTAAGTGAATTAAAAATTTGATCAACAGAAAAACTGGCGAATATAATAGAATCAGGAGCACAGAAAGGGAGTGGACTGATAATTCTCATGGGGATGGGGTAAGGGGAGTGCAGGGAGAGACTGGACAAAAATCATACACCTATGAATGAAGTCAATTCGGGGGGAGGTAAGGGTAGAGAGAGGGGTGGGAGCCAGGTGGAGGGGAGCCATGGAGGGGGGAAAAAGAGAAACAAATGTAATAATCTGAATAATAAAGATTTAATTTAATAAATAAATAAATAAATAAATAAATATTTTTTAAAAACACACAAAGTTATATGATCAATGTCAATTCAATGACATAATACTGAAGCATGGAAGCCAAGCAAAAGGGACATAGGATATCGCTAAGCTAATAAACAAATCAGTGTTTCCTGAAGTTTTATTTTAAAAAAATATTATCAGGCTTTATTAAAAGAATAGTTTTCTATAATTAAATATTTTAAACACATATTTTAAGGCAAACCTTTTTCTTTAATGAGGAACTTCTCAGAAACTTTCATATAAAGATATGCATACCCTAGATGGTTTTGCTCAGTGGATAGAGTGTTGGCCTGCTGACTTGAAGGGTCCTGGATTCAATTCTGGTCAAGGGCACATGCGTGGGTTGCAGGATTCAACCCCAGTTGGGGGCATGCAGGAGGCAGCCAATCAATGATTCTCTCTCATCATTGATGTTTCTCTTTCTCTCCCTCTCCCTTCCTCTCTGACATCAATAAAAATATATACTTAAAAAAATAAAATGCTTTAAAATAAAAAAGTCACTGTATCAGTCAAAATTGAGTACAAGTAACAAAAACTATAACTAGTTTAAGGAATTAAATGGATGGTTATCAGGGGAGTCTTCAAGGACCAGACCTGAAAAGAAAGCAGTTTCAGCATAGAAACCACAGGACAAACAGCCCAATGCTAAGGCTACTAGTACTGAAATAAATCAATTCCCAAACATCCCTACTTCCTTACTTAATAGGGTGATATTCGCAAATAGTCTGTGACAAAACAAAACCATAGTGCAAAAGACTATGAGCTCAATTCTTTCAAAAAAAAAAAAAGAATATTGTACAGAAACAGTTCTAGAAGAAAATAAAACAAAATGTTGTGTGTGTTTTTTCTGGATGATAGAATAATAAGTAATTTTTATTTCATTTATGTGCATGAATTACATTTGTAATAAAATTAAACACTTTTAAAACTACCTTTGTCAAGTCTAAAAGAAAAGTATTCTAATGCCATAATTTTATGACTAAGTCCATGTTCATAATTTTCAAATATTTCCTGAGTTGATAAACTTTTAAAAATATATATTTTTTATTGATTTCAGAGAGAGGAGGGAAGAGGGAAAGAAGATAGAAACATCAATGTTCAAAGAGAATCATTAATCGGCTGCCTCCTGCCCATCCCCTACTGGGGATGGAACCTATAACCTGGGCATGTGTCCCGACTGGGAATCAAACTATGATCTCTCGGTTCGTGGGTCAACACTCAACCTCTGAGTCACACTGGTCTGAGTCAATTAACTTTGATAATGAGTTTTTCTAACTATTAGATTAATTCCATATCACCGGGAGGGGGATGTTAATGCAATAAACATTTAAAAAAATATTTTTATTGATTTCAGAGAGTAAGGGAGAGGAAGAGAGAGAGAGAAACATCAATGATGAGAGAGAATCATTGATTGACTGCCTTCTGCATGCCCCACACTGGGGATTGAACCACAACTTCAGGCATTTGCTCTGACCATGAATCAAATCATGACCTACCCAGTTCATAGGTCAGTGCTCAACCATTGAGCCATTCTGGCTGGGGGCATTAAACATTTTTAAAGCTCTTTCTTGTCTTTTACTTAAGTAACTAGGATATTATATAGAAATCACAATTTCAGTAAATTGTCAGGAATTAGTATATCACTACTAGTTGACACAATTGGTTGGCTCTTGTAAAAAAGAACTCTAGTACTGGATGTAAATAAGTTCAGATAAGATCACTTCACAGATAACTTCACTTTTCCCAAACATAATTAGTTCTTTATTAAAATATAAACATAAATATTAATAAATTTATTCTTTATTAAAAAAGAATCAGGATTAACAATAACAAAAACCTCCCAATACTATCTAAATAAAACCAATCAAAATGAAATAAAAATAGTAATTATAATCCATTGTTTTAAATAGTAACAATTAAGGGACTACATACCAAAACTTTTGACATGAAGTCAAAGTTGTATTGAAAGGTAAATTTATAGCCTTATGTATCTATCACTAAAAAATGAAATAAATGAACTAAGTCATTAATTACAAAGAAACATTCAGAAAACAACAAAATAAACTTAAGAAAATAATAAAGAAGAAATTAATAAGAGTAAAAGTTACATTAATGATGTTGAAAATAGAAAAATGTAATTTCTAAAATAGCTAAGTGTTGGATCCTTTAAAGGACTGGCAAGACTAATTTTTTTTAAAATGCACCTAAAAAGATTAGAAATGAAAAAAATGTATAACTACAAATGTAGACAAAATATTTTATTTATTATTTTTGTTGTTTTTTAAATATATTTTATTGATATTTTACAGAAGGGAGAGTAATAGAGAGCTAGAAACATTGGTGAGAGAGAAACATCCATCAGCTGCCTCTTGCACACTCCCTCCTGGGGATATGACCGCAGCCAAGGTACATACCCTTGAAGGAATCGAATCTGGGACCTTTCAGTCAATAGGCCGATGCTCTATTCACTGAGCCAAATCAGTCAGGGCAAAATATTTTAATTACATATAGGAATCTACTAATAAACTTTCCAATTCTGTGGAAATGCATAATTTTCTTTAAACATTATTTGTATTTATTTTTTAATTTTATTTTATTGTTTAAAGTTTTACAAATAGTCAGTGGTACCTCCAGATATGAGTTTAATTCGTTCTGTAAGCTTGCTCGTATATCAAGTTGCTCATATCTCAAAGCAAATTTCCCCATTGAAATCAATTGAAATGCCGTTAATCCATTTCAGCCCCCAAAATGCCACCCCAGTTGTTCTTCTTACGTGTTTTTGAATAAGGAAAATGTATTTATAAATGACAAATATTGTATAAAAATATAATAAAAGAGAATGTAAAGGAATCAACTAGTTTTATAAAGTGTATTTACCTACTCATTACACTCTTAATACTACACTTTATCCCTAAACTGAATGTAACTTAACTAAACTTCACTGAACTTAATTGCTACTGGTCTTTGCATTTTTGGCCGATTTCAAAAAAAACGTGTCCAAAGAGGTTTGCCTCTTCCTCCCTTTCAGAATGTTTCTGAAATAGGTGAGGCAAGTTTCATTGAACAGCTCCGATGCACGACCAGTAGCAACTTTTTTGGGGTGTTTCTTTTCCACGAAGTGTGACACCCTCTCCCACATTCCTAAGATCTCCTTTATCTCACTTGTAGAGATCTCCTCCACCTCTGGCTCCTCCTAGAAACCAATTTCTTGGAGAACCTCCGCATGTTGCTGAGACTACAACTCTTGTAACTCCTCCGTGGTGAGTTCCAGAGAGTGCTCCTCGACGAGCTCATTCACATCTCTCTCATCCACCTCCATGGATTTTCCCAGAGACACTATCTCCTCCTCCACTGGCACCTCGGGTTCGAATCCTTTGAAGGTCCTTTCGGCTACGGCCTCAGGCCACAGCTTCTTCCATGCAGAGGTCAAAGTCCTCGTTGTAACACCCAGCCAGGCCTCATCAATAATTCTGAGGCATATCACGATGTTAAAGTGGCTCTTCCAGAACTCTCCAAGAGTGAGGTTTGTGTTCTCCGTCACCTCAAAGCAGCGCAGGAACAGGTGCTTGATGTACAGCTTTTTAAAATTAGAAATCACCACCTGATCCATGGGCTGCAGGATAGGAATGGTGTTGGGAGGTAGGTAGACAACCTTTATAAACTTGAACTCTTTGAGGAGTTCATCTTCAAGGTTCGGTGGGTGAGCAGGAGCATTGTCGAGGACGAGGAGGGCTTGCATGGTTAAGTTGTTTTCCTGTAGATATTTCTTAACAGAAGGGCCGAAAACCAGGTTTACCCACTCCACAAAGAACTGCCTGGTGACCCATGCCTTTGGGTTTGCCTTCCACATAACTTGCAGTTTATCTTTTAAAATCTTATGTGACTTAAAGACTCTGGAGTTTTCCGAATGGTGTATGAGCAGAGGCTTGATCTTGCAGTTGCCACTCACATTGGCGCACAGTGCAAGAGTTAGCCTATCCTTCATGGGTTTGTGGCTTGGCATCGCCTTCTCCTCTGCCGTTATATAAGTCCTATTCGGCATCTTCCAGAAAAGCCCTGTCTTGTCACAGTTGAAGACTTGCTGGGGGATATATCCTTTGGCTTCTATCAGTTCAGAAAAAGTTTTGAGGTAATCCTCAGCTGCCTTCACATCCGAACTTGCTGCCTCACCATGCCTGATGATGGAGTGAATGCCGGACCTTTTCCTGAAGTTATCAAACCAGCCTCTACTGGCTTTAAATGAGTCTTTGGATGCTTCGTCCATGGAAGTACGCAGGGTCTGCTCCAGCAAATTACCATGAATTGCTCGAGCCTTCTTGCATATGATGCCCTGTGTTAATGTATCTCCTTTAAGCTGCTTCTCCATCACCCACCCCATCAGTAGATTCTCCATCTTTTCATTGAGAGAGCTATGGAGCTTAGAAATTATTTTAACACCCTTAGCTGGCATTATACCCTTTATCGACTTCTTTTGTTTAAGCACAGTGCATATCGTTGAAGTACTACGCCCATATTGCCTCGCCAAGTCAGCCACTCGCACACCTTGCTCATATTTTTCTATGATTTCATGCTTAATTCAATAGACATCATCCTCTTCTGAGCACTGACCTTTCCACTTGCTTTCTTCGGACCCATGGTTATAAAAAGAAATGTGATAAAGTATGTAAATGCACAAAAGATGCTTTGACGAGGTAAACAAGCACACTGACTGAGGCATGAAAAACTATGAGACGCTCGAGTCTCAGTAAACTGGTGGGTCGTGTGAAGCGGCCGATCTGTGCGATTACTCGTATCTCAAATGTCGTTTGTATTTCAAAGCAAAAAATCACTCGCTCGACGGCCCGTATCTCAAAAAATCTCGTATGTTAGGGCACTCGTATCTCGAGGTACCACTGTAGTAGTACATATGTCTCCTTTTTTTCCCTATTGGCCTATCCTGGTCCCCCTATCCACCAGCACTTGCCCTCCCCTCCCCCCACCATTATCTTGCATCCATTGGTTATTCTTATATGCATGCATACAAGTCCTTTGGTCGATCTCTTACTCCTGCAATCCTCCCCTGCCTTCCTGCTGTAGTTTGACAATCTGTTCGACACTTCTTTGCCTCTGTATCTACTTTTGTTCATCAGTTTATAATGTTCTTCATATTCCACAAGTAAGTGAGATTATGTGGTATTTATCTTTCACTGATTGGCTTATTCCACTTAGCATAATGCTTTCCATCCAGGCTGTTGCAAATGGTTAGAATTCCTTCTCTTTTTGGTAGCATAGTATTCCATTGTGTAGATGTACCACAATTTTCTCATCCATTTATTTGCTGATGGGCATGTAGGCTGTTTCCAAATCTTAGCTATTGTAAATTATGCTGCTATGAACATAGGGGTGCATCTATCCTTTCTGATTGGTGTTTCTGTTTTCTTGGGATATATTCCTAGAAGTGGTATTACTGGGTCAAATGGGAGTTCCATTTTTAATTTTTTAAGGAAACTCCATACTGTTTTCCACAGTGTCTGCACCAGTCTGCATTCCCACCAGCAGTGAAGGAGGGTTCCTTTTTCTCAGTATCCTCTCCAGCACTTGTTTTTTGTTGATTTCTTGATGATAGCCTGGCAGATGAGAGATGGTACCTCATTATTGTTTTGATTTGCAATTCTCAGATGATTAGTGACTTTGACCATGTTTTCATATGTCTCTTGGCTTTCTGAATGTCCTCTTTCAAAAAGTGTCTATTTAGGTCATTTGCCCATTTTTTTTATTGGGTTGTTTATCTTCCTTTTGTTAAGTTAATGAGTTCCCTATAAATGTTAGAGATTAAACACTTATCGGAGATAACATTGGCAAATATGTTCTTTCATGCCGTGAGCTTTCTTGTTGTTTTGTTGATGGTCTCTTTTGTTGTGCCGAAGCGTTTTACTTTGATGTAGTCCTATTTGTTTATTTTCTACCATTTGTTTATTTCCATTGCCCTAGGAGTTGTATCAGTAAAGATATTGCTACGACAAATGACTGCTGTTTTGGTGCCTAAGGCTTCTAAGATTTTTAGGGTTTCCCATCTTACATTTAAGTCCTTTATCCATTTGAGTTTATTTTTGTGTATGATATAAGTTGGTGGTCTAATTTCATTTTTTTTTTGCAAGTATCTGTCCAATTTTTCCAACAACATTTATTGAAGAGACTATCTTTACTTCATTGTATGCTCTTGCCTTCTTTGTCAAACATTAATTGAGCAAAGTGGCTTGTGTCAATTTATCTAGGCCCAAATCACAGAAGAAAATTGTAATGTTTTCAGAAATTTATCTTCTGCCCTTAAAAACAGGTTGGGCCTTAAACAATACTATGTGTGAGTTCCTGCAAACCTTCAAATAATAGGCAATTTCTATATTCTATACTAATCTAGAGAATAGGACATTTTTTTGGAATCTGATAAAAAAAATAGAAAAATTGTAAACTATAGTCAAATCTTATTTATGAATGTAAATCTAATTACCCTAAATAAAATGTAAAAAGCTGAATTCAATATTATTATAATGAAAGAGAAAAAAATAACTGGCGATGATGAAACAGGATCCATCTCATGGAGAAATAATCCAATATTAAAAAAAATCTATTAAAATAATTTATTGTAATAATAGGTCCAGGGAGTAAAAGCATGCAATAATTTCCAGTTTCCAAGAATATGTTTAATATAATTCAACAACAACTTTCAATAAATGTTTAGTGTACTTGAACTAGGAAATCACTTCCTTCACTTGGTAAAGACCTCTATTTCAGTCCAACAGCTAACATTAGAAACTGATGAAATATTAATGGCATTCCTTAAAAGTCAGGAAAAGAGAAAAATTAATACCATCATTTATTTATTATATGAGATATAAATATTGTAAAGGAAGAGAGAAAATTATCAGTAATTATACTTCAACAGATTGTCTACTTAAGAGAGAATCAACTAGCAAGATAAATGAAAGAGTTCACAAAAATTACCAAATACAAATGTCAATATGTTGACCCTATAAGAAATGACCAGTTACTAAACATAATGAGAAAATAATCCCAACAAAGATATGAAATACCTATTAGTATTATTAATAAGAAATATTAAGAAATATTCAGGATCTACAAAATTACTGAGGAATATATAAAAAGCCATCCATAGCCTTGACATGTGACAATTACCTGAATGGAAAAATTAATGTTACAAAGATTACAGTTCTACTCCAATTAATCTATAACATTAAAGCAAATCTAAACAAAATGCCAGTAGAATTTCTTTTGAAATTTGATGAAAATATAACTAATGTTTATCTTGAAATATAAATGTACATATATTGCTAAAAATATTTTGAAAAAGAAGAATAATGTTTACCCATTATAAATGTAATCACACAATAAAGCAAATTATAAAAATCACAATATAAAATGACAGCATGATTCAGGAATAAAGAAGGATATCAAAAACAAACAAATAAAATGCAAAAACACTACAAGCATATGTAAGAATTTAATATTTGATAAACATAGAATTTTCAAAACAGTGAGAGAGTTTTTAATAAATGATGATGCAACAACAAAGTAAATATTTAGAGCTTTAGTCACATCTATATGAAAAATAAATTTTATTTAAAGTAAAGATTTAAATTTAAAAATTTTAAAGAAAATAGACAAATATTTATACAACATTGAGATGGAGAAGACTTTTTAATACATATCACCAAAAGCAGAAATCATGAAAGAAAAGATAAATGTATCTAAAATAAAAATGTAATATTTCTGTATATCAAAGACAGTATGAATTAAATTGGTACATATATGATAGGGGCAAAATGTCTGTAGCATATAGAACAAATGGTTAGTGATTTTAATATGTAAAGAGTGCTGACAAATCAATAAAAAGTGAACTCCCAAAAGAAAAATTAGCAAATGTGTTTATTCATTCCTCCAACAGTTACTTATTATGCACCTAATATCTGCCCAGTTTTGTATTAGGGGCCGGGAAAACATTGCTGAAAAATCTAGACATCCAGACACAGTTTCTTTCCTCCTTCATTTCAGCATGGCAAACTGCTAACCACACACACACACACACACACACACACACACACACACATAATAAATAAAATAAATAAATTCTAAATTGAGATAAGGAATTTGAGTAAAGATCTGAGAGAAGGGGAGGAGAGAGGCTACTTTCAATCAATGCTCTGGGCAGGCCTTTCTTAAGATGTTGTATTTAATCCTATCCAGTTTGGTTCAATGGATAGAGTGTCAGCCCATGGATTGAAGGATCCTTAGTTCGATTCTAGTCAAGGGCACCAACCTAGGTTGCAAGATTGATCCCCAGCCCTAGTCAGGGTACTTGCAGGAGGCAACCAATTGGTGTGTGTGTGTCTCTCTCTTCCTTCTACTCTCTCTAAAAATCAATGGAAAAATATCCTTGTGAGAGGATTAACAAACAAACAAAAAAAGGATGTTGTATTTAACCTACCTAAAAGACAAGGTTGTGATGGAGGAAGAGGACAGCCAAGGAGAGCAGCTTAAGCAGAGATACAGCATTTACTAAAGCCCCTGGACATCCAGAAAAGATCTCGGCATGTTGGAGGAACCAGTGTTACTGCATCATGTGCAACAAACAGAGGAGCATACATGGGCTCGAGATATAGGTAAAGTCCAGATTGTGCAGGTTCTATGATCACTGAAGGAGTTTAGATTTTATCTAATGAGAATATTTCACTCAATTCAATTTATGAGTAAGGTCACTGTTTCCATTCTATCAAGAAGTGTGGCTTGGGTCAAGAGTGGGAGCAGAGAGACCATGAAGGACTAGCTGCCAGGTAAGAAAAAAAATATTAATCAGGATTAAGTGATGGTATTAAAAATGGAAAGAAAAAAAATGGAAAGAAACAGATTAAAGATATATTTTGAGGATAAAATTGATAGCTTATGCTGGTCTATTTGATGTGAGAGAGGTCCTGAAAAGAATCAAAGATGATGCTTAGGTTTCTAGCTTCAGCAATTGGTTAGATGGCAGTGCTATCTATGTATATAAAAGGCTAATCTGTAAAATGACCCCTCGGGAGTTCAACCAGGAGACCAGGAGTTTGATCATTCACTATGATGTGTGCTGACCATCATGGGGTAGCACAGAATGAAGGAAGGCCCCAGACAGCAGCCGGAATGCCCTGATTGGGCCTGATCACTGGCCTGGCCTAGGGACCCTACCCATGCACAAATTTTGTGCACTGGCCCTCTAGTTTATTATAATAGGGAGAAATGAGGGAAATAAGTTTGGGGTGAGAATGAGGAATTAGATTTTGGACATCTTAAGTTTGAAAGATCTGTATCATCCAAAGAAAGATATTGAGCAAGCAATTAGACATTTGAGTCTAGAACTTATAGGAAAGGTCAAACTTGGAAACATAAATTTAAAAGTCAGCACTTAAATCCTTAGAAATTGATATGATCACCCTGGGAAAAAGCATGGAAAGAAAAGAAAGGCCCAAATGGACATCAAGAAACCTCAATTTTTCAAAGTTAGTCAAGAAATGTAGCATAACACTGAGGAGTGATCAGTGAAGCAAGAAGAAAACTAGTGCCTTAAATATAAAAAGAGAACATTTAATAAAGCAGAGAGTGATCAAGGTGAGGCTAGGAAAATACTCTTTTTTGGGTAGAGTAATATGGAAGTGACTGGTGACCTTAACATTGACACTTTCAGTGCTGGTGATGGGGAAGTCACATTGTGGATTTTAAAGTGAATAGATTAGAAAATAAAAACAGTATCTTATATAATAAAAGGCTGATATACAAATCAACCTAACAGGGGAACCACCAGTTGCTATGACAAGCACTGACCACCATGGGGCAGACATTCACACAGGAGCTGCCCCTGGTGGTCAGTGCGCTCCCACAGGGGCAGCGCTGCTCAGCCAGAAACCCAGCTGAGCGCAGCGGCAGCGGCAGGAGCCTCTCCCGCCTCTGTGGCAGTGCTATGGCTGTCCAACTGCAGGGTGAGGCCTTCCGTCCCAGGAGCGGTCCTCCCCAACCCCCAGCCCAGCGGATGAATTTCGTGCACCAGGCCTTTAGTATAAGGATAATTCCATCAAGAAATTTGGTTCTGAAGGACAGCTGAGAAAATGGCTCACTGGTGGAAAAGATGTGCACAAGGAAAGGCTTGGTTAAGGCTTGGGGGTCACCGGAGCATCTCTGCACTCTGTTAAGGACTCATTAGAGACAGAGACTGATGATACAGAAGAGAGAAAGAGGTAAATTCTCGAAAATGCAAGAGGGGATAGGATCCAGAGCTCAAAAGGAGAAGATGGCCTTTGACGCCTTCTCCCTAGTCGCGGAAAGAAGACGGTTACCAAGGTAGATGGGTTGGAGGCAGGGGTCTTGTGGTGAAAAGACGAGAAAGTTTGTATGTAATATCTTCTATTTTCCAAGGGAAACTGAAGTAAACTGGGAGGAGAGAGGGGGTCAGAAAAATTTGAGGAGATTAAGAGGTGTGAAGAGTAGTTTTAGAGGAAACTGACACTGCAGTGGGGACAATGGCACCGATCTGAGGTTTGAGATAACCCATTGAAAGTAATACTGGCTGGCGGCGTAGTGTGCTTTTCTGGGAGAAAATGTCCGACGGTCCCAGCCAGGTGCATGGAAGGCAAATGGTGTGGTTCACCCAGCGTGATAATACGGAAATGGACATTGGGAGAAACTCGGGTTCGAGACCGCTCAAACTATTGCACTCAAAGGAGGAGGACTAGAGTGACGGACCATGCGATCTGGGCTAGACAGGAAAGGAGGAAACCCAAGAAGAGGCTTATAAGCAGTGGGGAAAAAAATCAAGTCAATGAATTAGCTACGGACAAAGGACCCGGAAGGACAGGACCGTGGGGATCCGGGTGGAATGTCTGATAATGTGTCAGAAACAGACACCAAGGCAGGGTTCGGCTTTCAGGAGTTTTATTGAGGTAACATCAGTGAAGGACAGAGGGAAGGGATCAGAAGCGGGGAGGGTGGGGCCTTCATTCCACGAGGCGAGTCCGACGCCTAGGAGAGGGGACAGGGCGGCTCTGCGGAGGCCCCGGCCGGGCTGCTGCCCAGCCCCGCGCCCCGCGCCCCGCGCCCTGCGCCGCTGGAGCCCGCGTCCCGCCGAAGGGCCATCGTGCGGACCTCGCGGGCTCGGCCTCCGACCGGGCCGGCTGGGCGGCGCGGCTCGGCCTCCCCGGCGCGCCGCGAACTCCTGGAGGCGGCAGCGAGGGCGCGAGGGCGCGAGGGCGCGCGGGCAGGAAAGGGCCTCGGGAGGTGAAGTTTCCGGGCGGGAGCTGGATGCGGGGGTCCAAGGCCAACCACGGCGAAGCGGCCACGGCCCAGAGGCGCCGACCCCGGCGTCGGGGTGTGGGCGCCAGGAAGCGGTCTCTGGCCCCGGGAGGGGCCGGAGCCGGCGGACACTGAAGCGGGCTCCAGCCTTCGCGGAGCGCAGGGAAGAGCCGCCGGGCAGCTGATAAATTACGTGGAGGAGCGGGAGGAGGACGGCGGTCCGGCGGGTCCGCGGAGCCGGGGCTGGGCGGCCGGGGAGGGAGTCGCGCTCCGCGAGCAGCACCGGCGGCGAGGCCTCCCCCGCCGCCCTAAGGCACAGGTGCTCCGGGCCGCGGCCGCGGCTCGGGGGGAGCCGGTCCGTCGGGGCCGGGCGGGCCTGCCTCCCGGAGCTCGCCGCCGAGGAGGGTCCGGAGGGCGGGACGCGGCGAGGCGCCTGAGGTATCGGCTGGGCCGGGGCTGGCGTCGTCCCGCCGGCCGGGCGGCGCTCACGGCGGCGCGGGCTTGCGGAGGCCGCGGGCGGCGAGCTGGCGCTCCCGGGCGGCGCCCCCGCGGAGCTTCGCGCGGCAGCTGGCGGCGGCCTGGCGCGTGGTGACGGCCGCCGACGGGCAGCGGCTCCCCGGGGCGGCGGGGCGCGCGGCGGCGCTGCGGGGCGACGGCTTCCCGAGGCTTCGCCGGGCGGCAGCGGTCCCCAGGGAGAGAGACAAAGACACGCCGGTTAGAAACGGGCATCGCCGGCGCCTCCCGCCACCAGAGCCGCGACCCCAGCTCGGCGCGCCACTTCCGCCCAACAGGTGGCCCGGCTGCCCTCGCAGGGGCGGCCCGGCGTCTTCGCGGAAACGCGCGGCGTGCACGGCAGCTTCTGCCCGTGAGGAACGGGTCAACGCCCTTGCACTTGTTAGTACCTTTGGCCTAGAAATTCTAATTTCAGAACTTTCCCTTAAATAATGATGATGAACACATACAAAATTCTCATACAAGGTATTCAGTGCAGTATCGATAGTGATAAGAATAATGCCCAATCATATAGGAAGGTGTACTACATGGAATAAAAAATCAGTTTCACCCTCATTTGTGGTGTGTGTGTGTATATATATATATATATATATATATATATATATATATATGCTTGTGTGTCCATGTGTATACATATACAACACACCACACCTGTATAAAATAATGGAAAGATTCCAAGATGTTAACCGCTTATCTCTGGTGATGAGGCCAGAGACAGTCTTTATTTCCCAAATTGTAAACAATAAGCATATTCTATTTTTGTAATAAAAATGCAGGCTTATACTGTACTTTAACTCTAACTGAAAAATAAAAATATTAAAGTAAATTTTTAAAAGGGTAATAAAAGGTTTTTTACTCTATTCTTATGTACTCATTTTTTCTTCCAATTCAAATTTATTAAAATAATTATTTCATGTTGTATAGCAAAGTAGTGGATATCAAAAGATTTTAAGGATTAATAAATGGCTTACAGAACTAGTTTATCTCCTCAAAGGTTCTAAGTAATCACAATATTACAGCGCAGTTTATCCCTTAACCATTACAGTTTATCAAAACTGTCTTTTTTAAAGTTCTACCTCATCTTACTCTATTAAACATTTCTACTTTGGGGCAAGGGGAGGGAATGCTTTGTGGGCTTCTAACACACTTAATTTGTTACTTTCGCAAACCTGGGAACACAAAATTTGCTAAAACAGAAAAAAATTACCATATTTTAGAACAAATATTTTAGATAATACCAATGTTTTAACAATGTATCCAGTATTTTTTCTCTTTAACTTGAAAGAACTTAGTAGGAGCAAAACTAAAATATTACAATGAACTAGAGTCTGAATTTAACATCTCAGTCTTCCAATCATATCAGATTAAAAATTTGGGGCAGGGAATCTGTTTAGCTAACCCATATTTCAGGAAAATACATAGGATGAAAATAAAATTACACTAATATGGCATAGGGGCAGGATTCCAGGGCTGTTATTGAAATGACAGAAGATCCATCACAAGTTCCAGTGATATTTCAAGCCAAAGTGACCTCAGAGTTGTCAGGATGATTTAATTTAATGATGAACAAATCTAAACTCAGATGTTGATTGGAAGTGACTTAAACCACACCGTCCTGCAAGTTTCCTTCTCTGAAGGTACTGGATAAAAGTTATCATGTCTAAAGGCATACCTTTAGTTTAAAAAAAAAATTATAAAACTTATGAAGATAAATCCTAAGAGGCCAAAAGTTTGTTAACCAACTGCTCCTGAACAAAAAGAAAGCTTTGAGTTTTGTTTTGTTTTTTGAAGCATTTTCTCCCCTAAAACCTTATCACCAAATGATAACAGATTTGAAACAGAAGAATATTTATTTGGAGGGCTATCACCCAATTCTCTATCTATACAGCGATTTGTTTGACATATTGAGTGCCTATTGTCTCAGACATTTACACACACACACACACACACACACACACACACACACACACACACACGAGCTCAATCTAGAAAATCACTTTCAGATTATCAGAATAACTCAGATACAGAGAGCTAACCTGAATCCCTAAACCATCCCACCCCAGGCCTCCCAAAGCTTTCCTTTCCACCATATTCTTCAGCTGAGCTAATTTCCTGTCATTCCTTTGCTCAAATTCATCCCGAGCACAGAATTGCACACACAATGTACTTTATTTTACTGCACTGGAAACTGACTTCCTGAACATAAGAAATAAATAAAAACATTATTTACAAAGGATTATGCCTACCTCACATTATTTTTCATGGAAAAAAAAAATGGTGACTTCCTGAAAAAAAAAATCTAACTGCTCAGTAGTAAATTCCAGCGAATTTTGGCCCACTGAGTTGAAATTGTGATGTGGTCTTTGAAGACAGCAACACATATCATTTCTGATAATCAAGTGTAACATTTTTCCCCGTGGCAACAAGTGTTGAAATCCTTGACTCAAAGGTACATAGAACAAACACAGAATTCCATACCATGCTTTGTCAGGGTACATACTGTAGCCTCTATACTGGAACACCACATCCCTCCAAGACTCTCAAGTTAAGGTCATATTATTTCGTCTGCCTTCAAATTCAATTAAGACTTATGGAAAGGCAGCAAATTTCTGTCTGGGAGAGAAAAACATCCTATTCTGTTCCTATTTCTTGGTAATACCTCCTGGAAAGGTGGTGACAGCTGCTGATATGGAAAATACAAGACACAAAGACAAGTAGCTATCCTTTCCTCATCAAAACAGGAACACCATTATGTGTGCTTATTACCAGGTATATATCTGCCCCCAAAGTGCCATCATTTGTTTCTTCCATTTGAATATTTATTGAAAGACAAGAGAATTTTAAAGATGTTGACACTCTTTCCCATTTCCAAAAAAAATATGGAATTCCTAAAATGGAATTCTTTGATGACACCAGAGAGCACATGAAAATATGAAGCTTGGTGCACCGAGAGGCACCATTACCAATTTCATCCAGTCATGTGCTGAACAAAAATGGCATAGCGCCCACTTTTTTCTAAGTCTGGAATGAAATGACTTGATAGATGCTCTGCTTCAATTCTCTTTCATGGACTATAATTAAGAACCTGTGCACCAAATTACTTTACTCTCCACTCTCCCAACATACACCATTATTTCCCACCTGATCTTTGTTCTTGGCATTTCACCCATAAAAAAAAAAAAAAAAGTCTTTCCCCTCCTCTCTATTCAAATGATGTCCATCACTCAAGACCCAGACCAAAGCTATTCTGATAAGCTTTCTCTGAATACTGCAGTGTGAAATGATTTATCCATTTTCTGAACTTCCACAATGTTTGCAAGGACGGTTCTCAAGAGTGTGGTTCTGAGACCACCAGGTTCAAAAACGCACTAGAATCTGCATTTTTACAAAGACCAGAAGAAACTCTGGCAATTTTCCCACTGTTGTCACAAATCTACTTTGCCACTCTTAGAAGAATAAGTAAACCCCACATCATGGAGAGGGGAAGGCTGACAAGGCTTATTGTTGCTGGAGTGATCCACTGACTCATCTCAATTATTCCTTTCTGTTCTCATTTTCACACAAAAAGTTTTGTCACTGTGTATTTGTCAGATCTGTAATGTTATTGTTGACTGCTGAATTCAAACGTCCACCCCTGTGTTTTTCAACCATTGCCTCCCAGTTCCATGGCCGCCCCCTGGTTCTGAGGCTTCAGATGCTGCTTTCTAAATAATTTTATACTCCATGAGAAAGAATGTAAGCAGAGCCTGAAATGGAGGTAAGCATGATTAGATGGAAAGGACTACAATTAACATCATTTACTCAAATAAGATATAAAGATATATATTCCCCCTAGGGCATAGCAGTAACTTGAAGGTCATTTCTTCCATTAAATTCACATTACAGATAGGGGGACTATGGGAAATAGAGTATTCTGAAACAAGAAAATAAAATTTTGAAAAAACCAAAATGTCAAAATCAAAAGAGTAGCAAAATCATGAAGAGTCAATAAAACTGATAGCCCTAGTTAGCTTATGGATTCAATATTAAGAATAAATGACATTAAGGAGTTAAAAAGAATTAAAGGATAAAAAATGTAAAAGATGATAGATCATCTATAAAAATGGCATAAAAGATTGTCTTTGACATTACAAATATCAACATGACTTGAATTCAATACCGGTTACACTTATTTAATATTAGTTATCATTTAATTTTACTGACATGCCAGGCATTAGGCTAAATGTTTTACATACATTAGTGCAATTTTAATAAACTCTAATGGGAAAATGTACTAAAGAAGACAGTCTATAGTAACTCTGTAAGAAATGAAACCAAAAAAGTAAAAACTGGCCATGTGTCTACACCCTGGTCTAGTAGAAAGGATGCTCTAAAAATTGAAAAGTATCTGGTCTGAGTGGCAAGTACAGGATAGGACAAAGTAGGTTTATAGTTGTGAGTACACAAAACTGAGTTCTTATATTTACTATATTATATTCTATACTAACAACTGTAAACCTACTTTTGCCCCACCCTGTATATTCCTATGAGAAAGATGAATGTATCCCACTACCAGGGCTTGCTGATATTGATCAGAGAGCTGACTCAATGCTCATCGAGCAACCTTATGATTGTAATTTAGTTTTCTATCTAGATTTGCCCACTAAAAAAAATACATTGAACCATAAATACGAGAAGTGAGTGATACTTCTCATTGCAAATTTAAAAACCAGCATTGTGGTCTTTATACAACAGTAAATCTATGAGGCTAGTTAGAATCAATCACCTTGCTAGGTGCACCAATAATCAGGGCCAGCCTTAGAAAGTAGTGGCCATGTCGAAGTTACCTGTGAGGCCTGTCCGAGAGGCTAGCCTGCCCTCTGTCTTCCTGCTCACCATCTTCAAACTACATGGCTATGTGATTTCAAATATGCACACCCATTCACATGCACATATACATAGGCACAAAAGAACCATTTAATTAGAAATGGAAATGATGGGAAAGGGAGGAACAAACATAGTGTTCAGAGAAGTTGAATATGCTTTTTAATGGCGCAAATAAGTATTTGTTTCACTTATCAAAAGGATTAATCACCTAAACAAAAAATTCAAGAACTTGAACATATAAACTTTTACTAAAGAATAAATATCAAAACATTTCTCATGTCCAGAGATATATACAATATGCAATTACTTAAAGTGTTTTGTTTTGTTTTATCCTGTTTGGAGTGTTTTTGCTTGTCAGTGTTTGTTTTCTGATAATATCTCCATAGGAGAGAGATCTGTAAGTGCAGCCAGGTCCTAGAGCAGGACTTAACACAATTCTTGACAAGATTTTTAAGTCACAATCTTACACCAAGAATTCCAAAGTCAGAATACAGTAAGAACCAATAGGACCTCATGTCTAGAGCTGAGGACCACACACATAAAAGCTGCACTAATGCTACCAACCTCAAGAATACAATCTTACTTGTTCTATTACTAAATTTTAACTATTGTGACAGCATTATTAAAAAAAGATTTTTAATCTGATTACCTTTTTTCAATTAGTGATGGAGTTATAAATGGTACTATTTTTCAAAGAGAAATAAATACTCAGTAAATCATATATTGAGAAGTACTGCCATCTTTAGGGAGAATGCTGGATTACTGAATAATTATTTAGCCCAAATATAAGTACTTAATCTCTATGAATCCTATGATGGACATTTGGCATGGGACACTTTAAAAAAAATAATTTGTCATTTGTTATACAGTTTGATGCAAGAGTGCTAAAATCAAGGAGTTTTAATAGGTATTAATAACTCTGAAAAATAAAGCAATTGCATTGATAGGTAAATTGGCCAAAATGATCAAAATTAAGGATATATTTTATACAGATTATTAATCTTACCAAAAACATTAAAAGATAGTTAAAAACTGTTTCAATTAACAAATAAAAATTTATTTCTGTGATTTTTATATGAAGGTGAAGATTTTAAAATTTAGAAAGTAAATATTTGTGGTTTAATATTTTTAAAATCATTGCTTTTCACTGGCACTGAGATATTAAACTGTTTTGCCCATCCCACACAGGTATTTACACAAGTCTAAAGGTAAACTACTTTCCTAAAAACTTCACCTGCCATTTCTTTATCAAATGGAATAGAAAATAACCCAATCAGCTATTTTTGATAACTAGCAGTAATTATTATATATATTTCACTTATGATTCTTTATCATAGAATCAGTGACCATAATCTCTTTCTGAAAAAAATGTGAAACACATTATATTACACATGTGATACTCAATTTGATATGCTGGAAACAAAGAAAAATTTAACACTTTGTTTATTTCCATTAGCAAAAACTGGAAGTCTGAATGATAGGCAATATAGTTAAAAATGGAAAATTCATGGACCAACGAATAAAAATACCTGGTTTCTACAATTTTTAGACATACTGTTAAAACAAGATAAAAAGGGAGGTACAGAAAAGTGTGTACAATATGCCAATATTTGCGTGACGAGGAATGACATTTATATGGGTACGTATACATAAAACAGCTCTTGAAAGACCAAGAAACTGGTAAGTTCTTGACCTTGGGGAAGAGAATGAGAGAACTGAGAGATGGGACAAGATGAAGACTTACCTTTCACAGTACACCTTTTTGTACTGTTTTATTTTTTTACATGTAAATGTATTACCTACTAAAATAATCTTTAAGAGATAGGTGGCCTCTATTCCTGACTTCTTCATTAACTACATATGTGACCTTGTGCAACCACTTACCTCAATTTTTCCGTTTTAAAATGAGATTATACTAAATCTCTAGAGTCCCATCTACAATTCAACAGAATTATGGCTCAAAAGAAGGTATATTCAAAATGCCAGGTGGCTAAATAAAATAAGCTTTACTTTGCAGTGACATTCATAATATATTATAATTATTCACATTTCTTTCTGCTCTGTTCCCATCAGGTTATAAAAGCAACATAGTAAGCAAGAGAGTATGGGAAGAAAATTCATGTTTATGAAATTGATAGTTTTTCTTTCCTTTTTTTTTAATCTGTATCAAAAGTAAAAGTCTAGCTAATCCTCCTTTTATATACATCCAAACTATTTCTTCTAAGATAAATAGGCTGTCAAAACATAGTTTGACAAAAGAATAAGTATTATTAAAAGCAATTATATAGAGGTAAGAATTTCTGTGGTAGAGTTTAAAAATGAATCCTGAATAAAAAAAAGCTAAAAAAAAAAAAGTCTCCCATTATTCCTATAAAATTAGCCCAAGAATCTCTAAAAATCATCCATAATCTTCATCAACACCAGATACTAACAGAAACACAGTAGCCAAAAGTTGAGCAATATACAGTTAAGACCAATAAAAGTAGGATATGAGGGGGACACTGAAAAGAAGCCAAATGACTGACTCCTCAGGAACAGAGAATGGGGACAGACAGGCCTGGGACCTCCTCATTCATAACCCTAATGCTAGAATAAACTGTCAGTCTTGGGTATCAAAAGCTTTTGAGTCTAAAAACAGAGACACTGTGATTACACAATAATGTGATAACAAAAAATGAAAGTGAAAAATAAATGGGAAGTGTTATAAGTTTCTCAGAGGAAGAGGTCAGCATGGCTTGGAGCAATCAAGTACAGATTCATAGAAAAAAAACAGAACTTTAAAATCTGTCTGGTAAGCAAAATGAAAATGATAGCATGGACAAAACAAAGTCAGGAAGGGAGTCAGTTCTGATAGCAGGATGATCAATTTAGTCATAGTTTGATTTTCAATAGTAACTTGGCAAATATGTTATAAGTATTTTTTAAATACTGGGTTGCCAAATGTTCTTCATAGAATATTACTACAAAAGAGTGATGATGACATGCTAAATATATATATCAAAAGTGATTTGAGCCGAAACCAATTTGGCTCAGTTGACAGAGCATCAGCTTGTGGACTAAAAGGTCCCAGGTTCGATTACGGTCAAGGCATGTATCTTGGTTGCGGGCACATCCCCAGTGGGGGGCGTGCAGGAGGCGGCTGATTGATGTCTCTCTCTCATCGATGTTTCTAACTATCCTTCTCTCTTCCTCTCTGTAAAAAATTAATAAAAATATATTTTTTAAAAAGTGATTTGAACAGGCTCAAATACAAGATCAATATGCATCTAGGTGTAACTTTTAATTCAAGAGGTACCAGTTTTACTTTTCCATTAAATAAGTCTGGGAATTGGGTCTGGTTAATGAAATAGAGTCCTATGGATTGCACTATATGAAAAAAAACACAAGTCAAATAAGAACAAAGAAAACTATCCTCTCTCTCACAGTGATCTAGCGATCTTGTATGCAATATAAAGGTATTCATTATCTTATAAAAAAATTGTGTTTGTGTATGTGTTTAATTATAACACTGATAAATCTTGTTAGAAATTTCTAAACAAAACTTACTTTTAAAATGTTGACATAGGATGAGAAAGAATATTAACAAATATAAAGGAAGTTATTAAGCAAATGAAGTCCTCAATGTGGAAAGTACATATTCAAAAACATAGTCCACTGTTCACTGATCTTACAATCCTTGAAAAGCCTAAATATACATATTACTTTTATTCAATAATCTCTTAGTTACTTACTGAAGTAAAAATGGGAATAAAGAGGCTTGCCAGAAAAAAAATCAAATCAATGTTTAAAAACAAATTATTTTAAAAGAAAGATTTGAAACAAGTGTCAGTTAAGAGTTTTATGATTTAAACTGATTCTGTGCTATAGCAATCAATATGCCTTGTGCTATTTTGACATGGATATGAGGTTTATGCTAATACCTATTATTAATTTGAAGTAAAAAAAAAACAAGAAAACCTTTTTCAAAGCAGAATAGAAAACTTTAAAGGTTTTTCCTTATTTTACTATGGATTATAAGATTATAATAAAATGTTTTTATTATTGCTAGCCTCTTCTAGTTCAAGTCTGTCACCACTTCCATTATTGACTTCAGTTTTCAAGGGTCATAACTTACCCATATAATTTACTCTATAGAAATTTGACAAAGTCTCCTTGGATTATGTTCTCTTTAAAGGCATATTTTAAGTTAATCAAAAGTTGGATAGCTCAAATGGGATACAGACCTATGCTTTCAATATTAAATTAATGGTGTGTATCCTGAACAGGGCTGACTTCTTAAAAGTCATTTTGCATATCCTTGTAAGTATGCCTTGGCCCAGGCAGGGTAAATAGGCTGCTTCATTTCAGTTTCAAAGCTGACAAAAATATCCATTGAACTCTGGTAGTTATCTAGATAGCAAAATCTAAAATTTCATTGTTAGGTTCTCCCTTCAAAAAGGAGGTGACAGAAAGCAATTTCATTTCTGGGAATTTATCTGAAGAAACATGAAACAAGAATATATGCACCCCTATGTTCAATGTAGCATTATTTCCAATAGCCAAGATTTGGAAGCAGCCCAAGTGTCCATCAGTAGAAGGATGGATAAAAAAGCTGTGGTACATTTACACAACTACTTGGTCACAAAACAAGGAGGAAATTTTACTCTTTGCAACAGCATTGATAAACCTGGAGAGCATTATACTAAGTGAAATAACCCAGTCAGAGAAAGACAAGTACTGTATTATTTCACCCATATGTGGAATTTAATGAACAAACAAGCAAAATAGAGACAGATTCATAGACAGAGAGCAGGTTGGCAGCTGTTGGTGGAGGTATAAGGGGGATAAGTGGTGATGGAAGGATACTTGACCTGGAGTGGGGAACACACAATACAGTGTACAGATGGTGTGTTGTAGAATTGTGCACCTGCAACCTTATCATTTTGTTAACCAGTGTCACCCCAATAAATTCAATAAAAAGAAAAAAAAGAAATTGGGAGGGTCACAGAAACATGTATGACAATACAGAACCTAGTTTTTATTAAGTGTTATTTTAAATATGCACTGGTCCAAAAAGTGCAGCTTGACAAAGTAAAATTAATATATTTTAATTATCTGTTCAATGTTTAATAGCATATTGTTTTTCCTGTAGAATCTGGCAATGGATACTATACTTAAATTTATCATATATAGTAAGTCAGATTCTATTTATTTACCCAGATGGCTTTCTCCTGCTTTTCAGAAATAGTTTCTGCCTTGGTCAGAGTCACAGGGACTAAGTAACAAACAATTCCTGAACAGATCAAAGGTATGGGATTCAACAAATCTTGTCAATCCAAGAATACTAATAGATTGTTTTATCTTTGAAAATCAGATATTTCCTTTTTAAATAAATAATCTTTTAAAATAGGTCTTAGTCTTTTTAAAAGTCCTCTAAATACAACACATAGATTGGCCCATATTATAACTTAACTATCCAGTACTTCTTAGACTATTATCAAACACAAGTTATATTATAAATTTTTTACATGGTAGTGGATGCAGATGGTGGGAGGTAGGGTGGGGAAGGAGATAGAAATCCAGTGCTAGCCAAACATCATTTTCAAAATGAAAAACTAAAATAGAAGACACTGAACTAAATTACATAATAAACTAAAAGAATGTGAGAAGTACTATGTTATGTTGTTTCTATTTGCTCTTCCTGGTAATGTCTTCGAAACTTATGGCTGCAACAACCACATGTACAATAATGACTCCTAAATCTCCAGCCCTTGTGTAATCTCAGACCTCTAGTCTGTATATCCTACTCCTCCTAAGCATCTCCAAGTGGATGTCCCACAAACACCTCACCCTCAACACACCCAAACTTTAATTCAATATTTCTCCCTAGAAAGTGTTCCTCCTCCCATTTCCTACCTTAAAGAATGGTACCACTCACCTGCCCAAACAAAATGCCCAAACCTGAGAATACTAAATTCCTTCTTCATCTCCAGTCTGGAAAATTCCACTTCTGAAATAATTATAGTACAGTATCTGTATCCATCTCCATGGTCTCATTGGCATTACCTAAATTTAGGCTGCTATCACTTAAGATTTCTGAAACTGGCTTCCATTTTATTCCCCACCACAAATATTACCCTCTACCTCCACTCCGATTCAGTCTCCTCAATGCTATCAAATACCCCTGCTTAAAACCCTTCAACAGCTACCCCTAATCTTAAAAATGTAATTCAAACTACTTCTTGGCACATAAGTTCTTTCTTGATTTGGTCACTGCCTTGTCTCATTCCTTTCTTTGGTCTACATGTGGTCTCTGTACCTACCTGGAAAGTTTTTCTGCCCAGCTAACTTGAAACGTGACTCGAATGAATTTAGAAATCACGAGAAGTCTTCCCGCAGTGTCAGGGAAAGCTTTTCATAATTAACATTCCACTGCTGTGTATCCTTATAATGTATCTTTTCCACCAAACTTGAGAGGAGAAACTGCATGTCTTACCTCTGTAACCCTAGCTCCTAATTCTGTCCTGTACAAACTAGAAATGCAACATGTCTACTAAATGGATGAAGCAAGTCAGCCTAAAGCAGTAAAATCTGAAAAATACTCATGAAATTCTTAGATTTTTTGATACTTTAGCAGGTTCAATGTAGGAGGAAGGGAGGCTTAATTTGCTTATTATTGTAAATCTGTCCCTAGATAATATTTTTAACAACTTATTTCATCTTCTAGCAATAAAAGTTTGTTAAAATGAAATCTTCAATCCTTAAAAGGCAAATACCTCATTTCAAATACAACTCGTCCTACAAGTAATAAACACTTTAATTAGCATACTGTATAGTACAAAGGCTTGCATCACTCAAGAGACTAAAAAGGAATCTGGGTTAGCACAACCTAGCTAATACCTGTTTGGCAGCATATCTATGGCACCACCTATACATCAATTTAACAGGTAAACAAAGCTAGCTGCCACCACCACGGCCCCCAAATCATCTGGTGACATCAGCATTAGCATGAGTGTGGGGTAATATAGTTTTTGACTCCCATTCTCATAGAAATAAATGCAAAATGCAGAAGGGAGAAGCTGATTACTAATTTCAGAATACCTGGAACACAAACCAAGGACTCTGAGAATATAGGAAGATTCCAGGACCCTGCAACTTCTCTGCCTTTGCTATCTCCTGCCTTGCCTATACTGATAAGCTACCCACTATCTATCCACTCATTCAGCAAATGGTTTTTAAAACATTACTATGTCCCAAGCATTGTGGTACACACAGGGTCTGCTTAACTCTCCCTAATCTTTTCTTTTCTCCTCCCCGTCTCTTACATACATCTCTCCAGTGGGAAGAGACATTAATAGATAGTGCACAGATAAGAATAATTAGAAACTATGTTGGATGACAATAAAAGAACATGAAAACAGAACTACAAGGAAGACATAGTTTAAATCGTCTTTCTTTAGAAGTGACATTTAAGCTGAGACCTGAGAATGAGTAAGTTAGTCAAGTGATGAGCAAAAGCGATGCACATAGAGTAACGAATAGATCTGTGTTTTAGGAAGATAGTTCTGACAGCAGCTTGGAAGACAGATTAGAAAGAAGGTCAGTAAAGAGACTATTGCAATGGTGTGGGAAAGAGATAAGAGTCCAAACTAAACTAAAAGTAGAGATGGCAAGGGAGGAGCCAAATGTGAAAACCATGTAAAATGAACAGGCACAGATCATTGATCAGGTAAAAGAGTGTGTGTGAGAGAGAAAGAAGTCCAAGTATTTCCTAGGATTCTAATTAGCCTAGGTAAATAGGAGGGTAGAAATGTGAATAATTAAGACAGGAAACAGCCATAAAGGGAAGGTAAGTTGTTCTATTGAGTTTCTGTTGCATTTAAGATACTGAAGCAATATCCATGTGCAAATGTCTGACATGCAACTTTAAAAACAAATGGTTTGTTTGGGGTTTTTGTGTGTGTGTGTGTGTTTTTTTTACAAGAAAAAAAGGTCTTAGAATCAGAAGAATAGGCGGGCTAGGAAAATAAGTCTGGGGTATATTCACAGAAGTGGTAAGTGATGTTCTGGGAGTGGATGAATCACTTGAGAGAGTATAAAATAAGAAAGGGACTAAGAAAACCTACTAACAAAATAAAAGCCAGTGGCAAGAGAGGAAGAATTAAGAGTTCACACAAGCATGAGTTAAATAATAATTTATCAACATCCACTACATTCCAGATAGGATGATAGGTACTAAGTGTGTAAGTAAATGACAGGAGCTCTACCTCTTAAAATGCTTATAGCCGCCGAAACCAGTTTGGCTCAGTGGATAGAGCATCAGCCTTCGGACTGAGGGGTCCCAGGTTCGATTCCGGTCAGGGGCATGAGCCTTGATTGCGGGCACATCCCCAGAGGGGAGAGTGTGGAGAGTGTGGAAGGCAGCTGATCGATGTTACTCTCTCAACGATGTTTCTAGATCTCTCTCCCCCTTCTTCTCTGTAAAAGAATCAATAAAATATAGTTTAAAAAAAAAGATGCTTATAGCCTAGAAGAGGGACACAAAATAGATCATTTCAATATTGCTATAGGTGAGGCACTCCAGAAACACACCAGAAGGAAATCCAGCTGAACCCAGAGGTTCAGGAAGGAGGAGATAGTGTCTCATATAAGGCTTTAAGATTAATTAAAATCAAAAAAGCTGGTAAGGGAAAACCAGATGAATCAAGGGGATATTCCCAGACTTTTGGAATACTGAGCAGGATAATGGGAAATGAGGAAACAAAGCAAAACAAACCTGGAAGAAACTAAAGTGATTTAAACTGCAGAGTTATTCTTTGAAGGAAATAAGAGACCAGTAGACAAGGGTGTTGTTTTTTTTAGAAAATTTATAGGTTTGGAGGGAAAGGTTACAGAAGAGAGAATGGAGAAAGCTGCCAAACTATATGAGAATTTGGGAGGGGAGATGAATAAAGAGAACTTATATGAAGTTTGCTCCTTTCGACCACCTTAGAAGATTTCTGTAAATAGTAAAAAAGTTTATTATTTTCCAGAGATTTTTTTAGCTTGTCTGGTTTTTTTGTTTGTTTGTTTGTTTTATGTGTGTTTTTGGATGTAATACTATGCTGAGATTGGCCCAACATGACTCAGTTATAAGTGAGCATGAAAACATGGGAAAGGAAAATTTGCAAGCATTAATGGTTGTAGAAAGATCAAAATGATGAAAAGCAAGCCATCAGATTGAGCATTTATGTGGTCAGCAATGCCCTTCATATGAACTTTCAATACAAATGTAGAGATAGAAAATAACTGCAGATGGTTCACAAGTGGATGGTATAAACATGGCCTATACTGTTCATTCATTCAACAAATATTTACTAAGTGCCTACTATGAACTGAGAACTATCCTAGGCCCTGGAGAATCAACAGTGATCAAGACATAGATCTCCTAAAAATATCTTCAAAATAATTACTTAAAAAATCACTAAGTATATACCCATATAGTATATAGTTGATTATGGACTAGTTACCAGGATATACAGTCAATACAGCACTTCCATGAATTTGAATCTGTCACCAATATTTAGTACCCATGAAGGCAGGTAACAGAAGCCATCAGTAACAGAACAAAGAGGAGCTTGCAGGTAGAGAAGCAATATATAGTGTACACACACTTTGAACAATTATAAAGGCAGTATTTATTTCATTTTCAAAATTGAGCTATCAGCCCGGGCAGCATTTAGCTCAGTGGTTGAATGTTGACCCATGAAGCATGAGATCACAGTTAAATTCTGGTCAGGGCACATGCCTGAGTTTTGGGCTCGATCCCCAGTAGGGGGTGTGCAGGAGGCTGCTTAACAATGATTATCATTAATGTTTCTATCTCCCTCTACCTCTCCCTTCCTCTCTCTGAAATCAATAAAAACATATTAAATTTTTGAACTATTAGCTGTTAAAGTGTGTATACATTTGGGGGGCATACCTTATATATTTGATGATGAGGTACTGGGAAAAGAAGCTTAAAAGCAAAGACATATTGTGGACTAATGATAAGCCTTAATAATAAGATAATTGATGTTAATATTCCTGTTTTCCTTCTTTCCTTCCTTCAACATACTCTTATCACCTGTTTTATGCCAGGTATACTGCAAGGCCTGGTGAGAATTATGAGAAGAATAATTCTTGCTTGTAAACTCAGAATATGTTCATGTACCCATAGCCTAATGTTTATAAAAAAAAAAAAAAGTGCTGAGTTTCAATGCCTAAACTATACATGTTCTATAAGACATTAATCACAAAAAAGCAAAATCATATAAAAAAAATTCAACAAATCCTTCAATAATTAGTCAAAGATGCTGCAAAAAAAAAGGCAACATATTGAAAACTCATAAAATGTTTTAACTTAATAACTGTGTATATCTTGTCTTTATCACAGATGTTACATCTGACTTTTCATTAAACAGCTGGATTAATGCCAACAAAATGCAACGAACATTAAATGGCAAAGCAAGATAACCAGAAACTAAGTGCTAGAAAGTATTTCAGCAGCAAACTGACAACAATTTTAGTGAACACTACAACCATAATACATATTTATTGAGCTCTTACTTAAGCCAGGCATTGTGCTAAGTATATTATATACAATATACTTAAACTTTTATAAATTCCCACAATAAACATACCTATAAAGTAGTATCTAATATCATTTTACAGACAAGAAAAGTTTATAAAAAATAATCTACTTGCCCAAACTACACAGACAGTAAATAAAGAAGTCAGAACTTGAACTCGGGTCTGCAGATACTTTTGTACACCACTTGTACAAAAACACAACGCTTGAACTACAATATGATTCTGTATCCCCAAAAGAATGGAATAGTGCCAAGTACATGAAGGATACTCAATAGTGTCTGTTGTTGAAGGAATTAATGAGAGGATATAAAGTAGCATTGAAGAGTAAGCCTAAATGTGGAAAGTACATGTAGAAAAGCAGAAGCAATATTTTAAGGATTCACTAAATCACCAACTTAAACTGTGCAGCATAATTGTGCATGTCTGGAAAATGGCAGCAACTGACAGAATGGTCTAAAGAGCTGTTCCAGGAAATGTAATGGCTTTTTCTCAGTGAAAATTTCACTCTGTCCAGGAATCTGCAGAGCCAAAGATGGAAACAGCATCAGGCAGTTCAGGAAAGAAGCTGCAGATATTGGTCAGCAAACTTTTTCTTACATTTTCTCAGCATGGAAAGGACTGTTGGTGATGCATTGATATAAAATAAAGCCCACAGGTTACCTTTAATTATATCACCTTTAAAATGGAAGAAAGACATGTACTAGAAAGATTATTACATGGCTATCCAGAGTCCTTCTGTAAGATTCCCACTGAAAGATTCCTTTGCCCGGCCAATGTGGCTACTGGTTGAGCATCAACCTATGAACCAGGAGGACATGGTTAGATTCCTTGTCAGGCATATGCCAGGGTTGTGGGTTTGGTCCTGAGTAGGAAACGTGCAGGAGGGAGCCAATTAGTGATTCTCTCTCTTCACTGATGTTTCTCTCTCTCTCTCTCCCTCTTCTTTTTTCTCAGAAATCAATTATATATATATATATGGACTCCTTTTATTGGCCCAGGACCATGTTTTATTGCTCTGAATTTACCACCATGATCATCAATGATAGAACCAACAGAGAGCACTTGTCCCAAGAGCAGCCAATCAATGAAGAACAGCCTATGGCTAGCAGTCTATAAAGAAGCCTGGCATAGGAGATTAGCCCAACCTAACTGAACCAATCACACTTTCTCTTACAGGAGTCTGAAAGACACGGAGAAGATATACAGCAGAAGTAAGGAGGCAGTGATAACCATATTGAGAAGAAAGGCATAGAATGTGGTAATTCGTTTTTTAAAGAAAAGTAAAAGTAGTCTGAAAAGGGCTAACAGCAGCAGAAAGGCAATACTACTGCTGCTAAAAGGGGGACACCCTATCAGTAGAACTGCATTTTTCCCCCAGTTTATAAAATATATACCATGAAGCCAGTTTGAACAAATACTCCTAGATTCCTATATGGCCTGGCCACTTCTATCTCCCTTACTTCCCCACATAAAAACTTCCAAAAATCCCCTCCTTATAAGCCAGACCAAGAAACTCTGTGTTTGCAACAACAAAAAACAACACACAAAAAGACACACACACACACACACACACACACACAGATCAGTATTTACACAAATGCACATGCAGTCAAACACCTGCAATTAGAAAACTTGGCAAATTATTTGGTGGCTGGTGATCCAAGTCACTGTGGGTTTTACTAGTACTTCCATCTTGTAGCATCTGTGGTATAAAGATACTGTGCTACTTAGATCTAGTTAACATCTAATGATCAAAAGGCTTGAAAAAGACATAAAAACTCTCCTACAGAAGCTTATATAAAACAACCCTAACAAATTGTCTCTCAAAAATTCAAAGAAACTACATAAAAATTCTTTCCCTAAGTTAATGTTTTCTCATTTCATTCAGTCACTTGAGCACACAATATTCCTAGTGCTTCTCCATTTTTTGTTAGAAAAGTATTTGTTGTTTTTTGTTCCCATCCAGAATAAAAGCTACCAGTCACAATTAGCAGGAACTCTGGGGTTCAGATCTACCAAAGCACCCAAAACAGCCTCAGGTTAAAAAAAAAATACTTTGTACAGCTTAGGAAGTTTGACTACAGTCACAGTTCTACTTCTCAGCAGTAATTTACTTTCAGGATAATCCCACAGATAAAAGGGATTAAAAACCTGAGTTATGAGTTATATGCACTTAAAATTTCATTTTGGTTCATTCTGAGGTATTAATTTCTCCTCTGAATATCATTACATACTTTTGTAGTGCAAGTGTTACCAGATTATGTACAACAGGGCACCCAAATACATTGCAAGTTATTATTGCTCCAAGTATTCCAAATGGAGGCTTTTTATTTTGGTCTGGCTATTTTTTCAACCACACCATTCTATTTTTTAAACATTACAATATTCCATGTGCCAGAAATATGCTCCAGCCACCTGACAAAAGTAGTTGACTATCAGAATTAAGAATCCACACACTTGATCTGAAGTTCCAAAACTAGAAATAAGGTTCTCCAGTGTTGCAAATTATACCAGTCGATAAACACTGAAATTTCTAAAATCATCATCTTATTGTTTAAAAATAAGAGGGGGTGGGGGGTGGGAATCAGCCCTGGCCGTGCAGTTCAATTGGAGTGTCATTCTGTGCACCCAAAGGCTCATGGGTTCAACTCCTAGTCTGGGCATATACCTAGATTATGGGTTCGCTCCCCAGTGAGGGCTTGTATGGAAGGCAACCAATCGATCTCTCCCTCTCCATCCTTCTCCCTAAAAATCCTCAGGAGATAATTTTTTTTTTTAAGCTAAATCAATAACGGTCAGGTGTGCGGGTAAACTCTCTCGGCAGATAATTTAACAGTAATTGGGCCTCAGTTGAAATTTGGAGTATTGCCACTAATGACTACCATTGGCAAGACTGTTGAAAAATGTTATTTCTTATCTTTTCATTACACACTCACCAAAAAAACCCATGGCTTAGCCTAAATCATGCTCTTCTGAAGATTCTACTTTCTATAATTGAATGCTTTCTCTCAAATACCACATATCTACTTTTGTTTTACAGAAATATTTCAGCTGTGTTAATATGTATTCCATATCAATATTTTACACATGATCAAGAATACAATATTTGTGTGACAGAACACATAGTAATGAGAATTTTAAGATGGGTTGCTCTGGGGAGTAACCATAAAAATAAAGTGTAACTTACAGTGAATGTGCTTAGAACTACCTAACACCTTTTGCAAGATCAATACTTATGAGCAAGAATAATAAACTAGTAATATATGATTAGTAAAGTACTGATAGAAAATTATATAGTTACCTTCATTGTCTCAAATAAAAGCAGCAGTTAAAATATGTGTAGCAATAAAGTTTTCTCTAAAACTTTCTAAACTTAAGAGGTAATTAAAAAATTCCCACATTTTGATCACTTATAGTAACCCTAATATTTATTGTAACATGCCATGCACTGTTCTAAGTATTTTAAATGTGTTTTTCATTTTGTTCTCACAATAACTTATGAAGTAAGAAACTGTGGGATCCCTATTTTATAGGTGAGGTAATTAGAGCACATAATGGTTAAGTAACTTGCACAATGTCACTCAGTAAATCATTTGTGGATCCAGAAATTTCACCAACTAATCTGGCTCTAAAGCATTACACTAAACTAAAAGGTAAAGTAGTGAATGTGCTTTGCAAATGTGCAAATGTTATGTGTACTGATAACCGGCACATGCATTGTAGTCAGACTTAGTATCAAGTCTCAATTCTATAATATACTACTGATGTGAACTTGAATAAATCACTGAACTTCTCTAAGTTTCAATTTTCTGTACTACAAAATAAGGAAAATGAAGTAACAGTAACATAAGAGAGTTGTTGGTGAATTAGGGATACTATGCATGTAAAGGATTAGCAGAGTGCATGGCATACAATAAGCACTCCATGAACATTCATTATTATTAGTTAAGACTTTTATTATCATAAACTCTCATTTTAGTACTGGTGATATGTCCTAAAATAAGTGAAACCAATCAATACTAAGATAGTAAAAATTTATAAACTTAAGTGTCAAAGTATATGACAACATGGTTTTGAGATGGAAAAGGCTACTGCTTACTTTAATATCATTATCAAACATTTATTTAAAGAGCCTGGTATACATCAAATATGCTAAGCACTAAACAAAATTATCAAGACATAGACCCTGACTTCAAAAATATACAATCAAGCAAATTAATTTTGCTGAGTGGGCACACAGCAAAACCTCCAACTTTGGGCATTTTCCCAATCAGATGCACCTGTGTTCCCCTGTGTTTGTGGTACAGTAGTGGTGAATATATGCGGAGGAAGAAGTCTAAAATTAAATAACAAACCTGACAAACAGTATATAAAACATTAAGATTCAGGAAGAAATGAGCTGACTTCACACCCTCTTGCCCTCTCAAAAAACATTTTAGCTATCTTGGTTCTAAGATTTCTTGTTACCCAGAAGAGAAAACAGGAAAGATAAGAGTTGGAAGCTTAAAATATGAGTCAAAGGAAGTCTACAGAAAAAAATTTTAAGAGAGGAGAAATAAATTTGGTAAGTTAAAAAGGCAAAATAACTGTGACTTTAAATGAAACATGTTTTATTCTGTATTCTATCATGAGCCTGATGACTTAGAAACCAAACAAGTAATAACAGTTCTTAGATTGCTGATCCCTATTCCTCTTCAATCCTGAGATTTTGATTAGCTCTTGAAGTCAGAGAAGAGGAGAATAACAGAGTACTGAAGGATCTTGTCTAAGAGCATAGCCAACAGCATGCTACACATATCGTAGAGCATGGTTTCAGATCAACTAACAGAACCATGGTTAAATCATAATTCTGGTAATCTATGGAGTCCGTTAGATAAGTGACTTCTAAAACTCCTAAGGATCTGGAATACTTCCATAGGCCACTGCAATAAACCTGGAAACCTCATTTCCAAAGTTGTAGAAGTATTTTTCTCTCATCTTCAATGCTCACGCTATTTGAAGAGATCTTTTACAACTTCACAACAATAAATGATATCCACTTATGCCTCCCTATCTCCATAACTAGTTGTCATAATACCTACTGGGAAACTCCTTTCAATACCCACAGCCTCAAGCCACAACAATGGAGTAACACCCCCCATCCTGCCCCTCCTGCTGCTATTGCATCCACAGACTCTTTAAAACAAAATAAGAACAGTCTATTTACCATAAAACATAAAAATCATATTCCTAAAAACTGTTAGTCTTAAAGAATGCAATCTGCATCAACAGAAAAATTGACTCATATATACAAAACTTAGCTAAAAATTAAATATGGACATATATTTTTTCAAGAATATGTATATATTCTTCAAGGTTTTCCTCTTGAAATAGAGAATACAGAAGAAAAAAAATAAGAGACATGAACCAAGTCATGGTGCATTCAAGGTATATCTGCTAATTAATACCTGCCCAGTGTCAGCCATACCTCATCCAGCCCTCACTTGTACTATCCAAACTTAGTAAACTGAAGTGCAAGCCATATCTTTTGTTCCTACTTTTCATCACACTTAGGAAAAGACTATATCTTCAGGATGAAAGATGAGTTAAATTCTAAAGAAAAACTCTTGAGCCAATAGCAGCAAAGGTGGTTATTATCTATAGCCAGAGATAGGTCTTAATATATTATAAGTAGTTTCTGATGGTTCTTTTACCTCCCCAAGAAGAAAAGTGCTATCAATATTTGTTTATATAGCCTACATGCAAAATGGCTTCCAACACCAATTTCCTAAGCTTCTTCTTAAGAGGCTCAACCCTAAGCTTCTGAGATGACAGAGAGCAAGATTCAAAATAAAACGAAAAAATAAGCATGAAGACTAGGAAGGAATAGGAAGAACAAAGAGTTTCAAATCACTTCTTACTTGTTCATTCTACCTTTCTAAACTGGTCCCAGTTTAGCCTTTAACTTCTATATCTGCCATGATCTGTTAGTTTGGTTATTATGATAAATATTCCTAATCTCTCTAGGCCCTTCTAATCTAAACCAGTCTTGAGAAAGTTTTTTGTTTTTTTCTCAGTGACTCCCAAAATATTTTTGACAGTCCTTGAACCCTCTGTCACTCCTAAATTCCTGTGTAGCACTAGAGTTATGGTAGAGAAAACATGTGGAAACAGGTGAGTGAAATAAGAAAATTCCAGCAATTGGCCTCCCCTCTTTCTTATATAGTATTTAAGAAGTAAAGCAGAGAAGAAAAGTCTAACATACAGATGAAAGGCTGTAGTAAAGAGCTAACTCAAACTTTTGAAGAATTCTCTTATCTTTTCACTGGTTACAGGTACTTAAGTCTGGAAAATACTTTGGAATATGTCTTGTGTGTAGGAATGCATAAAAGATAACACTTTGCAAAAGTCAAACATGTTACTTGTTTAATAATGTGCAACTAATGAAGATGGCTTATAAATGAAATACCATCTACACATTTGTTCCCTAAATATATTACACTATTAATCATTAAAGTTAGACCTATCAGTACAAGTTTTCCATATGTGGAAAAGTAAATCTGTTTTTAAATTAAAGAGAAATTATAACTCTAATTTTTAAAAATAAAACTATCAAGATATAATTCAAGTGTAGCTGCTCATAGTCACTGAATAAATTTAAATTTGATAATAAAACATTTAAGTTTCAACCAATGCACCTTTGTTGAAGCACATTTAGCTGAAATAACGCCAAGTCTGGTTTATTTCCATCACATATAGTACATTTTTCCAACAAGAGCATGTACATTCAATATAGAACATTTCCAGCAACAGTTACAGTCTTTCTAGTTTCCTTTCACAGTATATTTTAGTGCAAAGCACTGGGTAGGGTAAATGTTTCTCTAGCTATAGAAGTATTTTATTATGACCTTGTGGATCTTCAACATTTTAAAATTTTATACAAAAGTATAGAGATGGACAGGGTCCCTCCTAAGTACAGGTATGAACCTATATAAAAACATGGTATATTCTCTGCTGTACCTTTTAAAATTATAATTTGACAAAAATTACTAAAAAATAAAATATTCCCTAAAAAGTACAAAAGATTGATACACAAAACCTGTCCAAAATTTCATAAAGATAGGTGTACTTCTGTTTTTCCTAAAATCTTGATTATAAAAATGAACAAGAATTCATTATTTTCCAAATTTTACAGTAGGAATCAAATATCTAAAGTGGTCATTTCAGATTTTACTTGGGAGAAAAAAATCAGGGTTTACACCCCACCTGCCTTTTTTAGCAATATTTAAAGAAATAAACTAGTATCATAAGAAGTGGTTGTGCATGGATTGTCAGCATCCATAAAATATCGGTAAGCTATTTACTACCTTCATATTAACATTAGTAAATGTGTGGTCTTTTAAAAAAATAGAAACTGAAAAATTAAGTTGCATCTATCATTAAAGTGCTTTGTATAAAATTTAAAGAAAAATAGGGGAATGTTAAATTTTCATAAAAACCTCAGATGTTTACAAATGAAAAATTTAATGATCATAGGTGAAAATGAACTGGAACTTTCCTGTAAGTATATATTTTAGAATGAAACTTCCAAACATTTAAGTGCTGAAGAACAAGTTAGAAATAAACAAATGTAAAAATAATTACCAATAATTAGTAAGCTAAATATGTATAATGTGTTGATACTAATTTGTCTTTTGGTCATAACATACACTCACTAGGAAACCAGGTATCTGTACAATCCAGATGAAAATTTTGCCAAATGAAGTGGAACAAAACTAAAATCACTAAGATATCAAGTCTTTGTCAATTAAAAATCACCAGTGGTGATATTTTCTTCAGGTTGTTGATTGCTTTAATCAACAAATTGTTTGAAAAACAAAATTTGCGACATTTTTGTAGATACTGGTTAGCTGATGGACTGTGATGACAATATGTAAATGTCACAGCTACTTGAAAGTGCTGGGAAAGGCAGTGCCTTTGAAACAAGTGGTTAGATAATTATCCTTTTAGTGAGAAAACAGCAGTTACAGTCAAATATTTATGAAAATGTTTTTCTTTTTTTTTTTCTCATAGTACCATTTGAAGACGTTTAGTGGTTCTAACACCAATTTAAAGTCTTTCCACAAATATGAACTCCAAACCTTTTCGTACATCACTTGAAGTTATCTGAGGAGAAATGGAATAAATGAACACTTTTGAGTTCACCAATCAAAGCTTGTTTTTAAAATTATACAATAGTAAATCACTTCTAAAGAATGGTTTCATCACAAGTTTTCCACAAAAATAAAAAAAGTTATAATCAAACCACAACATTTAACCTACTCAGCACTCTTGAGAACCTGAATCCAAGACTAACTTATACTAATTAAATATATTAATTGCCTTAACTCAAGGGACACAGGTACTAGAGGTAAACTTTAAATTAAAAATATAGAGAAACTTGGAAAAAAAAGAATAGGGAATCTACTCCATATTTTATATTGCATTTAAAAAATCTACATTTGTTCTAAAACCTCCTAAAAAAGCATTATTTTTTCTTTCTTCCCAACAGGGATTTCACTTTTCTTGAAACGCACAACCACACACACACAAAAAAAATTTAATCCCTATTTAATAATATTAACTATATTTTTTAAATGATCACCAAAAAGGTTAAACAAAAAAGGGAAAAATAAGAGGATTTGGGATCTAAGTAATCATTCTTCTCATAGAATCAAACTTAAAAATGGTAACTGACACATACTCCCAAGGAGAAGGAAAAAGAAATTCCTAACTTTTATCAAGTTTCCCCCTTTGCCTAGAAGCACTGTGTTAAATGTAAATAATAATGCTAATCATTCTAAATTCATTTTGGGAATTTTTTTTTTTGAGTGCAGCACTTTATTTAGCCGTCACAGATTATTTTTTACAATAATTACAGTGCCTCAAAGGACTTTTTTCCTATAATTATCGCCTTCACAGATTCATTCTTCTAATATATTTAACTTTCCTACAATGCATTTATTAGTAGACTAAGTCACTGAATCAAATTAAACCTGTGCAAAGTTAAACAGAAGACTTCTATTGTAAACATAAGCCAATATAAATGTATATTTTACAACATAGAGAGGAAAGCACTGACCCTGTGCCATCTATCTATAACTATATTGCATTGTCCTGTGGAAGATAAGTTCTGAAGTTAACTTTTGTTCCCAAGCCACTGGAATAAAGGTTACTGAAGAGGAAATGCAATATGTGCATTACTCTTGCAGTTCCCATTGCCATAAGATATATAGAAGCAAATGTGTTAAAATGGAACCAGCTATAAATTATGGTCAAATGATTTTTTTAGTTCGATGGGGAGAAAAAAGCAAAACTCTGTTAACTGTTCCTCACCAGACAAGAGCCTTAGATCTTGTACTTCGGCCTTTGGTTTTGTTTCCTTCAGGTGAATTGGAAGCATTTGCCTTATGAGTTTTCTTATGATGTTCAAGGTAAGTCTTTTTGGCAAATGCCTTTCCACATTTATTGCATCTGTGAAGAGAGAAGTTTTTTGTGACTTTTACTTCAATACCAACATCAGCTACTTCATACTTTTTACTAGGAGAGTTAGAAGTGCCATCATGTTTTGAATCGCTATGTTTTGCTTCGTCCCTCGGAGGGCCTCTTTTTGCCACTTTATTTAGAACAAAATCAATGGGCTTTTTTATAGCTCTGATCTCCAAACTGGCTGTTATTTTCCCAAGATAGCGGGATGACTTTTTATGAACCACAGTTATATGTCGTATCACATCACGCTTCCGACGAGTTTCATAAGTGCAAAGAGGGCACTTATAGAATTTAACATAAATGTTATTCCCATCTGTGTGCAACTCAATGTGTTTAGTCAAGTTCTGTTTGGAAGTAAACTGACGTTTACAAAGTTTACAGTAAAGCTGCTTAAAGTCAAAGCCAGCTGAAAGTTTTGGTTTCCTGGTTTTTTGCTGGCCACCTGCAGCAGACGGACTGGTTGATTTAGGGCTTTCAGAGTCTTGTTTAAGTGTATTTTTCTGTGCCGCCGGTGTGTTCTTTTTTTCATTTGAATGATTTGTTCCCTTTAATTCATTCTGTGGAGAATGGGTAATGGAAGGGGGTGAAGATTCTACAGAATCTGCTGGTTCAACTTTAACTTTTATTTCTGAACTGTTGGCAGTATTATTAGGGCCTTTCTCTCTTTTAGAGTTTGTCCCAGAAAGAGTTATCTTGTGGGCCATTTGCATATGTCTTTTAAGCATTATTTGTGAACTATATTTCCTCTTGCAAAGGAGGCATTTGCATGCGGTTAAATTGTATTCAGCCTTTGAAGACGACTTTTGTTTTCGAGTCTTAAAAGATTTTTTAGGAGAAACAGAATCCAGGAACAAAGGTTGCCCAGGCTTTGTTGCTATATCAGGAGTAATTGAATCCCTCCTTAGTCCTCTATGAACTTCATCAAAATGCCTCCTTACATTCGCTTTTGTAGCAAATGATTTACAACATACTGGACAACTCCTACTTAATGGAACTAGAACATTCTTACTGCGTCCTTTAGAGATTTGGTTTGGTTTCTTTCGTGTTTCAATGTATTTTTTTAATTCTTCCATCTTTTTCTTATGTACTTTTCGAATATGACGACGAACACCTCGTCTGGAATTAAATTCTTTTCTACAAAGACAACATATTAACTGGTGACCAAAATCAGAATTGTCAGAAGTTTCCAAGTCAGCCTGTGATTCCTGAGGTTGTTCATCAGATGTGGGTGCAACTTCATCTGCAACCATCTCAACAGGAGGGGGCTCTACAGTTTCCACTTCTGCAACTGTAACTGGTACTGTTTTAGAATGTTCAGTGTCACTTTCTGGTATTTGAACTTCAGTTTGTTCAGGAGTAGTACTGCTTGACTCTGTGACTTCAGTAGGATTATCAGTCCTTGAAATATACTGAAACACTGCATTTTGATTAGTTTCTATGGGTTCTAGCTTAATAATATATTCTCGCTTATCCACACTTGGATATATGGCTTCTAGGAGATCATTTATGGCTTGGCTTTGTTTATCATTTACATCAGGAAGGTCTGTTAAGAAAAAAATAACAACATTTTAATCCAGAATAATTAGCCTGCTATACAACCTTCTATTATTTTTTTAATGTATTATGAATGGCTATCTTAAAATTTATATTTCTGGTTCATATTCATTTTCATAACAGCATTACCTCTTTTCAGTATTTTATGAAGATAAAAACGAGTATTAAACTAAAATTTGCCTTAATTTAAGACCTCAACATAGTATTCAAATGATAAGAAACCGATGCAACAGAAGAGCTACTTCCACTTTTAAGTGCCCTTACTATAAAATACATAAGCACATGGGCATCCTAAACAATAAAGTATTTCATATTTTTAGGCAACCAAAGGCAAATCAAATTTTTCATAACCCAAAATGGATACAACATAATGAAGAATGTTACTACACATAAAAATAATTTTTTAAGAAAATGTAACAGCATTCCTATTAACTTTACCCATAACAAATTAACTACTCTAATTGTATGGAGACATACTTATGGAAATGAAAAAGAAAATTTGTAGGAAAATATATAAACACTAGAGACCTGGTGCACGAATTTGTGTATGGGGTGGGGGAGTCCCCTCACCCCAACCTGCATCCTCTCCAATCCGAGACCCCTCAGGGAACGTCTCACTGCCAGTTTAGCCCACAGGGATTGGGCCTAAATTGGCAGTTGGACATCCTCTTGCAATCCCGGATGGCTGGCTCCTAACCGCTCACCTACCTGCCTGCCTAATTGCTCCTAACTACTTCTGCCTGCCAGCCTGATTGCCCCTAACCCTTCAGCCTACCAGCCTCACCTCCCTTAACTGCCTCTGCCTGATAACCTGATTGCCCCTAACCGCCCTCACCTGCCTGCCTGATCGCTCCTAACCACTCTCCCCTGCTAGTCTGATTGCCCTAAATGCCTCTGCCTCAGACCCCACCACTGTGGCTGTGTCCAGAAGGAGGACTGCATGACCGGAAGATGTCCAGTCAATTCAGTCTAACTAGCATATTACCCTTTTATTACTATAGATGAGTAACATGATATATAGATGTATTTGCTAAACCCAATCCTATTATGTGTCTCCTTCACATGACACAATTCTATTAAAACAAATGATTAAAAACCATAGATTTATTCCAAAAACAGTTTAGTTTTATTTACTTGTACAATAATTAACCCTCTATAGGGAACTAAATATTTCTATTGGAACAGAGTTGTCTAACACTAGTTACGTTTCCACATACAATTCTAAATTCAAGTCATTACTTATTAAATACAGCATCATATTACCTATCAGTTTAGAAACAAGATATGACTCATTATAGCTCTTCTTATGTACTTCCTTTCTAAAATGGATGAAGTGTCTATAAGAAGAATAACACTTTCACACAGTATCTCTAAAATGAGTATTGCCAAGAAGAGAGCACAATAATCCTGCAAATCCATTTACCTACAGCATTGGGCAAAAGTTGTTTGTATGGAAATATACAATAATTGATAAATAATATATAAGAATAAACTCTAGTTTCACATACTCACAACCGTAAACCTACTTTTGCCATATCCTGTATTTCCCTCTCTAAATCATACTAAAAAATAATTATTAACTACCAGAAAATTAAATTATTTTAATGGTATTTTAATTAAAAAGTTAAGATTTGAAACTAATTTTCATAGACTTCATTTATATCTCAATGATATATTTTTATAATCTTTTCATTTACATCTCAATTAAAAAATAGTATGTAGCTCTAACAGCAGTATCCAAGTATGAAATTTTACTTCACTTATATCTTATAATGCTTTAAATCAGTTTCATGCTGATATCTGAAGTTTGTATTTCAACCCCATCCCAAAAGTTTAAGTTTAAAAACGCACAAAATCCATAATGCAATATAGTATCAAACTGGCAAAATAAGTTCCCTACTTTTCCCACAAAGAGTTAATTCCCTGAACAAAAAATTATGAAAGTAAGCTATTACTAAAATATTTTAAGAAATTTACATGAGTTCTTTAAAGCAAGAAAATAACACCATTACAGCAACTTAATTATACAGGGGCAATACACTTAAGTCAACAAACATTTGGTTCCACAAACACTTTACTGGCCTACTACCTGCCTTCTTTCCATTAAGTTATTTCATATCTCAAGCTAGCCCATAATACAATCTAATCTCTGATAAAATGATTGATCTAAATAAATTTCACCGAGAACAAAATTGATCTTCAAATCAAGACCCAGAAAACAGTTGAAAAGATTAACACTCTTTACCATTCCCATAAAATCAATTCATACACTCACTCAACCTTCTCATTCACTTAAGAGGAATCTTAGTAAATGATCAGTCATATCTGGTAACACGATGTTAAAGAAGTAAAGATGAAAAATACCAGTATCTCCCCTCAAGAATTAGTATTGTAACTTACATAAATCCTGACTGTAAACTATATGATTCATATGAACATTCAGAAACAATATTCAATATTTTAATACAAATATACTCATAAATCTAATCTCATATATCTATAGGAAAATCCAAGTGAAAAGCACAGGTATGAAAGTCCATATCTAAGAAACTGAATATAACATTGAGCCAAGTATTCAATTTACTATCATTAAATTATCCATAAATGGATATCCATAATTTAACACAAACGTACAGTTGAAATATAAGGATATTTAATTGTAAAATGCATTAACTGAATAAATGACTGAAACTTACTGTCATCCATCTGGAGACTTGGTGGGCAGTAGAATTTTTTGTGGGTAATTAAATTTGGTAATCCTCTGAAGAGACTTCGGCATAATTTACATTCAAAAATAGTGTCCACATCTTTTAATAAAATGTGTTTGAGTTGTTTAGTTCCTAAGGGGAGGGAAAAAGAACACTTTACACAAAAGGTAACTTCAATATGTACTTTTAAACTGAGAAATCATTGTTGAGAATCCAAAAGTGTAGTTTTACTTGTTAAAAACATTATATAGACATTTCCAATTATTACCACAGTGTATTATTCACAATTTAGTTATAATTCAAGTTTTAAGTAAAAATCCTTCTATCATTTGGATATAAGGACAACTAAAATTAATGCTATTTTTCTAATTCTGAAGTCAATCAATTCTTGGGATATCACAACAGTGGCCTCAACATCTATTTGTTTGATCATCAAAATGACCTAGGAATAAAGATGTATATGACCCACCCCTAGAAATTCTGATTCTATAGATCTGGAGTGGGACAGAAAAATTAAATGTCCCCATCCTCTCCCACTGCCTGCCAAAGTTTTTGTCGGTTTTCAGGCTTGCTTCTGCATTAGGAAGTAAACATGGAGTTTTGTAACATATTTTCCCGATTCCTTAAAGAAAGTCAAAACTGTCCAGCCAGCATGGCAGAGTGATTGAGTATCGACCTATGAACCAGGTTTGATTCCCGGTCAGGGCACATGCCCAGGTTGCAGGCTCGATGCCCATTGTGGGACTTGCAGGAGGCAGCCGATCAATGATTCTCTCTCATCATTGTTTCTATCTTTCGCTCCCTCTTCCTTCCTCTCTGAAATCAATAAAATAAAATTTGAAAAAAGTCAAAACTGTGTCATAGAAATGTCTGTGACTTTTCCTTTTTAAATCAGCTCAAATTTCTTCAGATTCTGGGCCAACTAAGGATTATGGCCATTTAGAGTAAGAGTATATCTTGTCCATAATCTTGAATTTTGCTTAATACCACTATAAATTTACTCAAAACCTTTTCCCTCCAAAAATTACCCCAATTGCAATTAATTCAATATTGACATACTAGTTTAAAGCCTGCCTTCTCCACTAAGATTATAAACTCCAAAGCAGCCAAGACCAAGTATGTCTTACGTACAACTACAAAGTATTCAGCTCTAATAGTGCTCAATAAATATTTGTTAAAGAAGTGGCAGTGATCTAAGAATTCTAAGCATTGTGACAAAATATCAAAAGACAGAGAAAAAAATAAATGGCAACAAGCATCTAATCTTTAAAATAAAAACATCCACCAGGAATAAAACACAAATGGAAGGTCTTCTGTCACTACTTCCTACAGGTCATTGCCATAGGTCAGTGGTCAGCAAATTGCGGCTCGCGAGCCACATGCAGCTCTTTGGACCCTTGAGTGTGGCTCTTCCACAAAATACCACATGCAGGCACACACATACAGTGCAATTGAAACTTCATACAGAAGTCAGTTTTCAGGTCTCAAAAGAAATTTCAATCGTTGTACTATTGATATTTGGCTCTGTTGACGAAAGCGTTTGCCGACCACTGCAATAGGTAAACTGAAAAAATCGACCAGCAATGCTTTACTATTTAATGAGCCTTCAGTTTTCTCAAATAAAAGGAAATAATAATATTGATTTAAGTTAAAAACAAAAGTGTCCTGAGCAATACCTTTAAGATCACTTATGTGTAAAGTGCTCTTTCATTCAACAACTATTTGACTTTCTGTTTAAGCTATGGAACTACTAAAGAATAAACTCAATCTTACTAATATAATTAATATTGGCGGGTCCATAAAAATATTTGATTCAACCTTTACAATCTGTTTATATTTAATTTTCATATTAATCATCATTTTGAAAATAAACCAAACTTCAAAATTCTACTGAAAAAGGATTGTTTAGCAGGTTATCAGAACTTTACTAAGTCTTTAGAGGTTTCAATTTTGATAGTCATGTGATCTTGAAGAGTTGTATATAATCTTTCCACTTTGACTTATCCATATTTTAAAATGAATAAACAAACGTATCTTGGAGAAATTATTAAAGCAGATATGAAATCCCCCGCAAAATTATATATTTCAGTTTCTATTGCAAAATATATAGAGGCAGTCCTCAGGTTACGTCGGACTCGACTTACATCATTTCGTGGTTATGTTGCCATCTCCCATTTACAGTATTTATAAAAAAAAGTTTTGTCATTTTGACGTATGTACACGTGCTTTATGTTTTTTATTATTTATTTACCACAAGTAAAGGTCAGGAATTATCTTTCTTTTGAATTTATTTTACTATTTCACTTCATTACTGCTGTGTATGTGCTCCGTGTGACTGACATTGGTGCTTATGTAGGTGGGTTTCAACTAACAGCAAAATCGTGCCTTAGGAACGGATCTCTGACATAACCCGAGGACTGCCTATATATAAAACTAGAGGCCTGATACACGAAATCTGTGCAAGAGTAGGCCTTCCTTCCCCAGGCTGCCAGCACCAGCTTCCCTCTGGCACCCAGGACCTGGGCTTCCTTCTGGCCGCAGGCAGGCACGCAGGACCCAGGCTTCCCTTGCAGCCCCAGCTTCATCCGGAAGGTCATCCAGAAGGATATCCGGTCTAATTAGCATATTACTCTTTTATTATTATACATGAAATAAATTCCACCACTTCCCAAATCTAAATCAATGTTTACTAGAACATATTACCACAAAATCAAAAACAAACTTAAAAAGATGCAGAAGACAGCTTGGGTATTATTCTTTATAAAAAAGCAAATTCATATATAAACACACACACACACACACACACACACACACATTTGCCTAGTCCATTTCACATTTAAACTGTTCACAGTTAAACTCCAAAGTGACTAGAAAACTATAGTGACAAACTATAAGAGGTAGACTAAAAAAGTACTTTATATAAACTTCTCTACTGATCTACATAAAATTCTCAGGAAGAAAGCATAAAAACTTTTTGGAGTTTAATTTTAATTAAAAGACCTTCAAGATCTACACTATAGATTCAACTCTGCCTTTTAAGGTGGTTCAAAAAGGACTAAAGAAGGACACAGAAATAACCTGAACTAGGTTAACATAAGAATTCAACTCAAGAGTTACATAAAAAGTACAGCCATGAGGTTATACATTTTTAAAAAGCTACTTGTAAAAGTGTAAGACTGCATTCCTAAATCAGACATATCACTGTCTACCAGGCCCTCAATCAACCATAAAAAAAATACTACCAATTTCTCATATATTTCTAGTTATAGAGTAACTAGAAGCCCGATGCACAAAGATTCATGCAAGAATGGGCTTGCAACGCCTTTCCACTCCGCCCCTGAAGCTGCCTTTTTCCGCTTTGTCCCAGAGGCTCCGAGTGGCTGAGGCGGTGCAGAATGCCTTCATCGTTGCCATGGTGATGATGCAAGCATCCTGCCCCATGCCTAGCCACTCGGTGCCTGCGTATGCAAAAATTAACCCGCCATCTTTGTTAGGTTAATTTGCATACTCACTCCTGATCGGCTGGTGGGCATCGTGGAGGTACGGTCAATTTGCATCTTTCTCTTTTATTAGTGTAGATATTCAGTATAGAGTGGCCAATAAGCATACAAAAAGAGAAAAGTATTTGGCTCTAATTAATCAACCTTAATTATTGATCACAAACGCTACTTTCCCCCCACCTTCTGCATACTCACACATACAAAACAGTTGTATTGATCCAGGCATACTAAATGTTTTTCAGGTCCATGGATATACCAAATTCTCTCTCTCTTACTTTTCAGGCCTTCACCTTTTTTTCCCTCTTATGAATTCTTCCATTTCCCTCGTCTGGCTCACTTGTAATCCTTCAGATCTCATGTTATATATCACATTTTCCAGGAAACTTCTTTGACCCCTCCTATTATTTTTGTTAAGAGTTTTTCATCTAAACCCTCATAGTAACCTATATGCCTACACTATTACCCCACTACCATGTAACTAATTACTTATCTGTATCCCCATTTACCAGGAAGCTCTAAAAAGAACAGAGAAGAAATCATTATTGTTCACCATTATATTCCCAGTCCTCAGGACCATGGCTTATTAACATTTTTTAAATGACATATTGAAGAGTTTTCTTTATATGTTTAAGGAAACCCTCTCTGTAAGATTTTTCTAGTCTGTGTAGCGTACACTGGGCAATTAAAAAAAAAAAAACCTGAAAGATTTTCTAATTCTGCTTACACATTTTACCAGTGAGAAAAATACTTTCAACTTTTTATTCCATAAATACAGACCAAAAAAAACCACGTTTTTCCCAAAGTTAGTTTCAGTAGCAATTTCAGGTTTTTTTATTTTTTTCCCATGGGAATCTAATAACTTTATTCTAATCAGTTACCATTTTCTAATTGCTCTGCTAACAATCAGACACAGCCAACAACTATGTCTTCATAAACAGCTAAAACCTGAGATAACAGACATGGTCACCTAAACAGCACCATAAAGTTCTTCCAACTGCTCTTAATCTTGGGGGGGAGGGGGGGAAAATGGTTCCTTCCTCCTAATTATTCCTTTTCCTCCCTCTTTCTTACCTTAATTATCTTAGAAGTCACTGTATACCACTTGCACAGATCACCAATAAGTATTTTTCCAAACACTAGCCCTCTAAAGCGTATGGTTTTTGATGCCTAGAAATTAACTTATTACTGAATATTTTGAATTTTCACATAATAGGTGTGTAATAAAAATTAATTAAACCTCATCCAGGGTTTATCTGGTGCTATTCCTTATATTGCCAAATACATTGTATATACTGGCAAAATAAAATAGTATACTGCTGGCTTTATTGTTGACTCACACATGAGCTCAATCTTCAGAATATCATCCCAGCATTGCAAGCAAATTTATAATTCCTGTCAAACCTTCTGAGCTCCAAGACAAGCATGAAAGAAGTTTGTAACATAAGCACTTAAAGGTAAAAAGTAGAAAAACTTAAGAAAATTGAAATTGTTATCTTAAAACCACGAAGGGTTGGTTAAAAAAATCACAAGGGTACCCAACTGGCATGGTTCAGTGGTTGAGCGTTGACCTATGAACCAGGAGGTCACAGTCCGATTCCTGGTCAGGGTAAATGCCCAAGTTGTGGGCTCAGTCCCCAGTTGGAGGGCATGCAGGAGGCAGCCAATCAATGATTCTCTCTCATCACTAATTTTTCTAATCTCTCCCTTCCTCTCTGAAATCAATAAAAATAAATTTTAACAATATATATAAAAATTTAAAAAATCACAAGGGTAATTGTGGAAGACTGCTACATACTACAATCCTATTTAACAAAAGAGTAATATGCAAATTGACCATCACTCCACAAGCCATGTCCACCAGCCAATCAGGAACAAGTATGCAAATTAACACCAACCAAGCTGGCTGCAGCCATAGAGCAAGCAGGAAGCTTGGGTTTCCCTGGCAATGGAAGAAGCCAAAATTCCTGCACACCCTGGCCAGCCCAGGCCTCCACTCAATGCTACAAAGTTTCAATTATATAAGCTAAATCAATCCCAACAAAAATGGTGGTAGCTACAGAGCTGGAGAGAGCAGGAGGCTTGAGTTGCCCCAATGATGGAGGAAGCAAAGCTTCTGCAGTACTGCTCTGCCTTGGTCTCCGCTCAAGGCTGCAAAGTTTCAATTATAGAAGATAAATAAATTCCAACAAAAATGGCTGCCACCACAGAGCAAACAGGAGGGTTGGCTCTGCTCAAGGCTATAATGTTTCAAGTATAGAAGATAAATAAATCCCAGTTATCAGGGCCTCCCCTTGGGTTGCCAGGGGGCGTGGCCAGCCTGGAAAATACCACAGGTCCCTCACCCAGGTCGTCCCAGGCCCCAAGGGAACACCCACCCTGATCTAGGACACCCTTCAGGGCAAACCAGCTGGCCCACACCAATGCACCAGGCCTCTACCCTATCTAATAAAAGAGTAATATGCAAATTGACTATCACTCCAATACACAAGATGGCTGCCCCCATGTGGTCAAAGATGGCTGCCCCAATGTGGCCACAAGATGGCCACCACAAGATAGCCAGCAGGGAAGGGCAATTGGCAGGGACCAGGCCTGCAAAGGAGGGCAGTTGTGGGTAATCAGGCCAGCAGGAGAGGGCAGCTGGGAAGGACCACACCTATAAAGGAGCACAGTTGGGGGCAATCAAGCCTGCAGGGGAGAGCAGTTAGGGGTGACCAGGCTGGCAGAGGAGGGAAGTTGGGCAGGTCTGCAGGGAAGGGCAGTTGGGGGGGACCCAGGCCTGTAGGGGAGAGCAGTTGGGGGGGACCAGGCCTGCAGGGGAGGGCAGTTAAGGGTGACCAGGCTGGCAGGGGAAGGTAGGTAGGCATCAATCAGGCTGGCAGAGGAGTAGTTAGGGGGTGATCAGGCTGGAAGGTAGAAGCAGTTAGGGGCAATCGGGAAGGCAGGCAGGCAAGTGGTTGGGAGCCAGCAATCCTGGATTGCGAGAGGGATCCCAGATTGGAGAGGGTACAGGATAGGCTGAGGGACACACACCCCGAGCATGAATTTCACGCACCGAGTTTCTAGTAAATATATAAATACAATAAAATTATGGGGCCTACATGGTGAATCTTTTAGTTTAACAGATATTTATTGAACACCTATTAAATACCAAGTACAATGTTATTATTCACTGGAGACGAGAAAGTGAAGTGTATGATCTATGCCCCTGAGAAATTCCCAGATTAATATAATGACTACTCTCCTAGGAATGTAGCCCCAAATAACATGCTTTGAAGATAAATTCAAAAAACAACAAATCAGCTCTAACTAGTTTGGCTCAGTGGATAGAGCATCGGCCTGAGGACACAAGGGTCCCAGGTTCGATTCCGGTCAAGAGCATGTATCTTAGTTGCAGGCACATATCCAGTACGGAGTGTGCAGGAGGCAGCTGATTGATGTTTCTCTCTCATCTATGTTTCTAACTCTCTATCCGTCTCTCTTCCTCTCTGCAAAAAAATCAACAAAATATATATTTTTTAAAAATCAAATAAATAAATATATTTTTTACTCATTCAAAAACTATTTGATCTTTAAAATATCTAGATTGTAAATTTCCTACAGTTGCTATATAACAACAACAAACAAAAAGGCACTCCCTTATATATCTCTGATAAATCACAAGTCCTTTGCTTAGAGACAGGACTGAGACATCATCACCCAGTCACAGCTTATACTAAACTGACATTAAAGTTGCTTTAAGTAGCAAAACAAAACCTTCAAAGAAGGAAAATAATGACAATAGCAAATATACAAAGCTAATTCTCATTTTCGCTACAATTTATTCCTTCTTAAAAGATGTTGTTCCTTGTACATAGCAGTTTTTTATTCTATAGGCAGACTCTTTTTCTAATAATATATATTGTCTCTCTACAATATCATAAATTTCAAAAAGATGTCAACTTCATTTTAAACCAGTTTTAAATACTGGACAAAGTTATTATCCTTCTCTTTCTATTTTTCTATTTCTAACCTCAGGACAATCCATAGCTCCTCTGCCTCTATCATAAGATTAAAAGACTAATAAAGAATATTAAACTCAATTAAGTCCATTTTAATAAATGTCTCATAAAAGTATAAATATTTTTGTTATTTAAATATTTCAGTTTGGGGAGAAAGCTCAGGAAAAAAGGAAGCTAAAATAAAAATGTGAATAGAAAGGAGGGAAATTTGAAAACAGCAAGTTATAGAAGTGATCCTAGAGGATAAAAACAATGGCAAGGCTCTAGCAAAGGACAGGGTACAGTAAAGGTGGTACCACAAGTCAGAGATTCAGAGCAAATGACATGTCACCAATCACCCAACCATCAGGGATGTCAGAGTAGAAAATCTGTCGGTTGAAGCAAAACCGTTTTCTTAAGAGAGAGAGAGATCTATGGATAGATGTCAAACAACAGTGATTGTATTATTAATAAAGCAAAGATACATAATATGCATACGTGGCTACCATTTGTATTATGAAGAAAATGAAGGATTTATGCTTGTATATGCATAGAAGGTCTCTGGAAGAAGACACAAACCATGTAGCAGTGGTTACTCAAGAAAAAAAAGAAACATTTTTATATACAGTTTTGTACTTTTTCATTTTTTTAAACCACAAGCACAATTCCAAAAAAGAAAAATCTATTCAAATTAATTTGTAATTCAAGCACACTGAAATAAAGAGCTATCAAAGATAAAGAAGGATTTGTAATTTAAAGCCAGAAAAAAAAAAAAAAAGACCAAAGCAAAAACGGAAGTGTGAGGCAAAGAGAATGGGTCAAAATTGGTCATGCAGTCAGTACAGCACACATGAGGTTGGGTGGACCTAAAAAATGAGTCAACTCCTTCCTCAGCCTTTTATGAACTTCCAGCTTGGGTAGGAATAAATACTAGGTCACAGACAGCCCAGTGTAGGCAGGAGAAGGTGAGTCACTTAAATAGAGATGATACCATAGCTGGAGACAATTATATGAGCTTGAAGATAAAGGTAGATATCTTAATATGACTACTGCCAACCTGACTTAACCTCTGTAGGGTTAATAAGAATAAAAGCAAGGGTTTCAGAGTTTTATCTTTAAATACCTGTCGGATATATACCACCATGATAGTTCTTTAAATGCAATGTATGTGACCCAGCTTATTGGAAAGAGCCTAGAAAGAGATGAGTTACTCAATGCAGGCTTGGAAGTAGAGGAACTGGGAAGAACTTGCAAATCTCAGATTGGGAATGAATCTCAATCCCTCCAAACTTCCATCTCACTCTCCCAAAGTTTTAGTCAGTGCTAAAGAAGAGCTACTGCAAAAAACTTTAGATTATCCAGATATGTAAGAGATTATCTTGAAGAAATTAAAATTGCTTAGCTATATGATACATTAATAAAGTAAAAAGTTATTTTTTATTTATTTTTAATATGTTTTTATTGATTTCAGAGAGGAAGAGAAAGACTAATGATGAAAGAGAACCATTGATTGGCTGCCTCCTGCATACCCCCTACTGGGGATTGAGCCCCCAACCCAGGCATGTGCCCTCGACCAGAAGCAAACATGGGACCCTTCAGTCTGCAGTCTGATACTCTATCCACTGATCCAAATCAGCTAGGGTTAAGAAATTCCTTTTTAAATCCATAATTAGTTTTCTTATACCAGTCAGCATATTTCTAAGTCACCTCTAATTTAAATTACTGAGTAAAGAACTAAAATTATAGTATTTTTACAATTTGCCTAAATAAAAAATAACTGAGAAGGCAAATCTGTTGGGGACATTTTATTTTCTTATAAATTTTTATTGATTTCAGAGAGGAAGAGAGAGGGAGAAAGAGAAATAGAATATCAATGATGAGAGAAAATCATTAATCTGCTGCCTCCTGCATGCCCACTCTGGGGATTGAGCCCCCAACAGGGGCATGTGCCCTGACGGCAATCAAATTGTAATCTCCTGTTTCATAGGTTAATTGATGCTCAATCACTGACCCACATCAGCCAAGCTGCTGGGGACATTTTAAAAGGAACATATTACAAATTCTAGTCACTTTTTCTTTAGCTTAAACCAGTGGTTCCCAATTTTTTTTTGGCCATGCCCCACCTAACCATCTCTAAAATCCCCACTCTGTGACATATAATTCTTATTATTCAAAAGTAAATTCCTATTCACATGGAGGACACCTAAAAGGCCATAACTTGGCCTAAACAAGCTTCCAAAGAACATGGCATTCATGAAAGAGAAAAATAAAAGAACGAAAGGACAGTTGAAGTACTGGAAAGAAATCACTAAGAAATTGTTAAAAAAAATAGTAAAAATATGAAGTGATATGAAAAAATAGCAAATAAAGTTTCAAAACATATAATAGAAAACTGAAATGCATACATATGTCACAATATATATTTACATACTGTGTGTAAGGCCCCTGGAACTATAAGAAATGCAAAAAATTCACTGTTAATAACTCATTCTCAAATTGCCCCCATAAAAAATCAAATTGCCCCAAGTGGGGCATTTGCCCCATATTGGGAACCACTGACTTAGTAAAGAAATGGCAAACACAGAAAACAGATATAACCACAGTTCAACAAGGAAACAAATAATTTCATTTTATATTTTCATCTTGCAAAGTTAAAAAATATACTTTTTAAGTACAGGATCTTGCTAAAAAGGTATTTTTTACAGGGCAAAGCATTTATGAATGAACCAATTCTAACTTCTTAATCAAATAATACTATAAAACTGAAGTAGTAGAAAATAACCTTATTAATTCTATATTATGAATTTTTAAAAAGTAAAGAATATTATTGTGTGAAAAGCTATCACCTTCATTTCCATGATATAAGATCAAAAAAAAATTTTATCGCAATACTAAAAGTAGCTAACAGAAAACTCTTACTACAAACAGATACTAACCATTCTGTTATGCCAGAAATATATTTAAATACAGTCCCTAATAACTATAATTTTAATTGTATTTACCATAGGAGAATTTAGCCTATCAATTATTACTGTTAGCCAAGGGTAATTATCAAAAGTAAAAAACAACAACAAGAAACACCCTAGGTTATACCAGCAACCAACCTGAACACAGACATATGATATATACACAATATTTACTGAATTAAATATACATAAAAGTAATACCATGAGGACTATAGATGAAAAGTATAATGGAACTTAGAGTCAAAGAAAAAACTTTTTAGATTAAGAAACAATTTATTTCTTAGAATCCTAAAATAAACTAAATATATGCGTTTTTCCTAACAATGTTTTAAAAACAAGCACATCAAAAAATTTCTCATCAATATAAAACATGTGGTTGCACATAAGTTATCTTTTTGAATCTCAGTATATTTTCATTAAGATAAATAAGTTAATATTTATCTTAATAATTTCATTATAATAAATAAAACAAAAGATAATCCTTTAAGTGTCCATCAGTTTGCTTGTTCATATTTGACTCAATAGTCTACAATGTCAGAGAAGTCAAATCCACTTGAGATGAACAAGTGAATCATAAGAATCAAAGCAACTTGAGATCTTACCGATAAATAGCTCTCAATCATTTACATGTAGTAAGCATCATCTCCTTAAAGCACTTAACTACAAATACACTTATGTATTTAATTATAATAATAATCTAATGGAAAAAAAACCCTAAACAAATGTAGCTGACTTATTTTAGCCATCTTGTGCACTATTATAGATATTCAAACTCTATAAACTCTAGGGTTAGGCAGAAGAAAGTAATTTAGGACAAGTGACATCTCAGACACTGTAAGTAAATAACCCACTCTTCTAAAATTTATAAAAACTCAATATATTTTACTACTGCCCTTTGAGAGTTTATAAAGAACATGTCAAAAAATAACAATGAATCTTTAAGAGGAAGAGGCACTTTATCACCAGATATACAACATATTTCTTTAAACCATTCTATATAAATTTGTTTTTAAAATAAATATATAATATATAGTACTGGAAAAGAATCTCTAGATCACATATTAATTCATTCACTTTTAAAAAATACACTAAAATATACTTTAAAACAGTATATACATGTAAATTTTAAAAAATTATTTCTAAAGATTTCTAGGTAGTTTTTAACTACTATATGAAGATTGAAAAAATACATACTAAATCATTCATACCTGATCGAAAGCACTCAATTATTTGTTGAATACCAGATTTGGATGTCTGTAGTGGTTGCTGTAACAAAGGAGCATCTCCAGGTTCCAGGATATAAACTACATGGAAGACAAACACCCAACCCAATCCCCACAAAAAAGTGTTATTTAAATCGTTTACTATTGAATTAAAACAATGATTTGCTATAATCATGTAAAAGATAATCACACTTATATATATATTTCATCTTTGTAAGAGAAAATGAAATAACTAAAATCATTCTCAATTTAAGGCTAAAATAAGACTACCTAAAGCTAGATAATAAGTTTAAATGCAAAGATTGTCCTATCCTGGCATTATTTAATACATATTTAGCATGTTTGCCTTTTAATTGTCCTTGGGAAGAACCACTACATTGAACCAAAGTTTTAGGACACTGATGGCCTAACCACACCTCATAAACCATTCTAAAACACTCTGGATAATCTAGTACAGTTCTCTGGGCAATTGTGAGAGCAAAATTCAAAATCACTGCCTAATAAAAGAACAATGACAGATGTACAAGAATATTCACTGCAAGATGAGTGATTAAAAAAACAAAAAACTGTGGCACATTTATACCATGGAATACTATGCAGCAGTAAAAAAGAAGAATCTCTTACCCTTTGAGACAGTATGGGGGACCTGGAGAGTATGATGCTAAGTTAAATAAGTCAGTCAGAGAAAGACAAGTATCATGATCACACTCATATGTGGAATCTAAGTAATAAACTGATAAACAGAGTGGATCCAGAGACTCGAAGCATGGAACAGAGTGCAGAATCTCAGAGGGAAGGCAGAGGAGGGTGGGTGGATAGGAGGTAATCAACCAAAATCTTGTATGCATATATGCATAACTCGGACATGGGGGGGAGGGGACGTGCAGAGGAGGGTCATGGGGGGGGTGGGAGTATATGTAATACTTTCAACAGTTATTTTTAAAAATAAATTTTAAAAAAGAATGTTCACCGAAACACTGTAGCACTGTAAATTGAGAAAAATTTCAAACAACTTAAGTCTCAAAAAAAAAAAGATTAAGTAAACTAATAAACATCCATATAGCAGAATCTGATTACTGTTAGAAAGCATGAACTAGATCTACATATACTGACAACAAAGGATGTCAATAATAGATTATTAAGCAACAACAAAAAACAGGTTATAGAACATCTCATTTATATTAATATATATTTCATTACATACACAAAGAAATAAATTTAACATATACATGTATATGTAACACAAAAGATCTGATGGGTTACCAACGAAACTTAAAGGTTCTGTTAAGATGGCAACTTTTTTTTTAATTAGTTTCAGAGAGGACGGGAGAAAGAGGAAGACAGAAAAATCAATGATTAGAGAGAATCATTGGTCGTCTGCTGCTTCCTGCACACCCCCTACTGGGGATCCAGCCAGCAACCCATACATGTGCCCTTGACCAGAACTGAACCTGGGGCCCTTTAGTCTGCAGGCCAACGCTCTATTCACTGAGCCAAACCAGTCAGGGCATAAGGTGGCAATTTTCACTTTCTGCCTCACACTTCACTAATACTTCAGAGCCTGGGCTTTTATATGTGTGCATTTGAGAAAGTACACATTTTTTTATAATAAGATAAAAATATTCCTATTTTCAAAGTTAAATTGTTTTCATATACAGAGGTTTAGATGATCCCTGCTTTCCAAAATTCTCAGATTAACTGTATAAATATGCAATAAATTAGATGATAGTAATATGAAACAAGGTAATGAAAAGAAAAACTGAATTTTCTATCAGATATCCAAAAAAGAGAGATGGTTATATTGAAGAAAACCAGCCACTTTAATTACCTCTTTTTTTAATGTTATAATGTTTTTAATTACCATGTTCACCCAGGATCATCTGCTCAGCGTAGGGAGATAAGGATGGTTACTTCAGTCCCGTGTGCTGCTACTACTTCAGGGCCTGGGTGTAGACAGCATTTAGCTCTCTGATAAGGGGCTAAAGCCTGCAGCCCTATGTATATAGACTCTGCAGCCTTAGATTCTCCTTTAGGCTTGTGCTCAGTGTACACAAACAAATGGGAGGAACTATGTCTCAAAACCATGCCATTTCATTAAGCAAAATTTTCCTAATTTTAAGAGACAGTATGGGGGTATTTTAAATGAATTCAGAACATACACAAATACAACTTTTTTTTCCCATTGGTTTCAGAAAGTAAGAAAGAGGGAGAGATAGGAACAATGATGAGAAAGAATCATTGATTGGCTGCCTCCTGCCCCCACCACCACCACTAAGGATGGAGCCTGCAACCTGGGCATGTGCCCTTGATTGGAATCAAACCTGGAACCCTTCAGTCCACAGGCTGCCGCTCTATCAACTGAGCCAAACTGGCTAGGGCCACAAATATAACTCCTGAGAACATCTGACATTGACACTAACTGCACTGATTAAGACTCCAGACCCGGACTCTGTTGAAATTCTCTTTTTGCCATTTACTAGATACAACCAGGGAAAATGAAAATTTCTGACCACTCTTTTCTCATCTCTAAAATGGGGATAGCAAAAGTACCTAAATAACAGGATTGTATGAGAATCAAATTAGCTAATAGAGGTAAACTGACTAAAAAAGAGCTTAGAATATACTTAGTGCTCAATAAATGTTCTATACCCATCATCATCATCATCACCACCACCACCACCACCACTCACCACCATCACTCACCACCACCGTGTGCAAAATTAGTTGCTTTTCAGACACTAAAAACTGAAATCTTTTCCAAAATCTAAAAGAAGTAGAATTCAACCTTTAGAGAATCAATATCAGAAGTTTGTAAATAGACTGGTGATACCATTTATTTGAATTAGGTAGATTTCTTTCCAATATTTATACATTATAAACTGATAACTGTTTTTGAAAATAGTAGTAATTACAAAAGAGAAGGTAAAAATTGTACAATTTTAAAGAACCAAAAGCTTCAAGGTAGAATGCAAAAACAGCAATGAATAAAGGAAGGTTAAAGGAAAAAATGGCAACTTCTCCTTAGAGCCCTCTCTCATCTACATGTTCCAGAAACTTTCTATAATATACCAACTTCCATTTCCAAGTGAAAATATCCGACTTTAAAGCTCAACTAAATTTTGTTACCCATCACCTTCAAACACTGCTATCACCAGAACACATATACCTTTTGAGATACCATTCAAATAACTCCAGGATAAGCTTAGTTATGCAAGGACACATCCACTTGTATACACATCTGTGTAGTTCCCATTTAACTAGTCTTTCTTCATTAATCAAAAAAACTTTATTAATATTTTCATTAAATTTTTTACATATCCTATCATCCCCTTCCAAAATCAGGTTATATAACCATTTAGGAAAAACAAAACAACATCTCCCTGCAACCAAAAACCCAAACCCTCAGAAGTTAGAATCTTTTTTTACATCCTTCCAAGAACACACTTTCAGAATAAAGATACCTATTTTTATAGAGTATTGTCTCCTACCTTAAAACAAGATCCTTCTACTAATCATGTCTGGGAGTTGCTTTCAAATAATAGAGGGTGGTGGAGCAGTTGGAGGGTGTAGAAGAAAATGATGGGGAGGGGAGAATAGACATGAAAAGAGAATGTCCATATACTGATAACTGATGGGGGTTGTGCAATGGTTATATCAGGTTCCTTATACCATTCTCTATACTTTTGAATGTTTAAAAATTTCTATAGCAAAAACATACTTTAAACATAACTAAGGTCCTGGCCAGTGTGGCTCAGCTGGAGCACAGTCCTGTATATCAGTTCGATTCCCAGTCAGGGCACATAACCAGGTGTGGGTTCCATCCCTGGTCCTGTGCATATGGGAAACGACCAATCTTCGTTTCTCTCTCCTTCTCCCTCTCCTTTCAACTCTAAAATCAATAAACATATCCTCAAGTGAGGATTTAAAATTTTTTTAATTAAAAAAAATAATAACTGCACAATAGATGTAACTCAGTGGTTGAGTATCAACCTATGAACCAGGAAGTCACAGTTCAACTCCCGGTCAGTGCCCAAGTTGCAGGCTCAACCCCCAGTAGGGGTACAAGCAGGAAGCAGTTGATCAATGATTCTCTCTCATCATAAACATTTCTCTCTCTCTCCCCTTCTTCTTTCCTCTCTGAAATCAATATATATATATATATATATTACTTTTTTAATGACAGACTTACATTGTCACTTTTCACTACAAATTGACCCATCCTATCAAAGCCTCCTCAGAAACACACTGCTCTCATCCAAGGACTCACTATGCATAATCCAAACCAGGACAGACTTCTCAAGAGAGCCAATTAAAAGAATGTTTCAAACATCATGTCATCTTTTATCATAATATATTCCTCTCAGTGCTGGAAACATCCTTCCACTCAGCATTTACCTTCCTCTGAAATAATGTCAATTAACTACCCTCTAAGCTAACAAACTTCTAGCTTTTCATTGAACTAAATGCTCAAAAAGTATTTAATTACTATAACTAAGAAATCAAAGAAACACCAACTACTTTTGACCTGCAAATCTGAAACAAAAACTGCATGGAAAGCTTAGGGTAAAAGAAAGTTGAAATGTTTTAATTAACTCAACTTGTCTGATTTCTTATTAATGGGGGAGGGGGGGGAAGAATCACAAAAGTTCTAATACAGATTTAAAAGTTCACCTCTACAGCTCTGGCCTGGCACGGTACAATGGTTAGAGTGCCCACCCAAAGGCATACCTCAGTTGCAGGTTCAATCTCAGTGTTTCCAGAACTGAGGCAGCCAATTAATGTGTTTCACATCAATGCCCCCCCACGTGTGTGTGTGTGTGTGTGTGTGTGTGTGTGTGTGTGTGTGTGTGTGTCTCCCCTTTCCCTCCCTCTCTTCAACTCTCTAAAAAGACAATAGAAAAAAGTATCTTTGGGTGAAGATTAACAAAAAAAAGTTCAACTCTGGAAAGCATCTTTAAGATGACATTAAAGTCTCTAGAAAACTTTAATTACCAAAATACACTAAATAAGATAGGATCATCTCTTATTTGTCTATCTTCTTCCCACTCAAAAGTCCTATATGGGAATGACCTTATCTGTTTTGTTCACCTCTTTCTAGTATAGTCCCACTGCCTGGAAAGTGTCTAGCCACCTAGCTAGTGCTCAATAACAACCTATCAAAAAAATGAATCAATGAACTTTTTCTTGAATAAGATTATTTCTATTAGTTCAACCTAAATGACTTGAAGTGCTCTCAAAAATAAATAAATAAAAGGTCAGTGAGATACAAGGCATTCACAGCCTTCTACTTCAAAACTTGCTAAGACAATCTTCACTTCAAATAATACACAAAATATGCAGTGAGAAAGGGTGCTGAAAGTTAAGATAGGTAAGAGGACAGGCGAATGGAAACTGGATCCCATTATGGGATTAACTGTTTTATTGGCAGAGGTGAGTTATTACTGATTTTCCAGCAAATCGGTGGGGATAGGGTCATTATACAAATTTTATTCTCCTGTATACCAAATTTTCTAAAAGTGGAAGTTCTTCTCCTTTACCATTGCCAATTTTTCCCATTCAGCAAGAGTATTCTAAACTCTACTATGATAAAACTAAGTACATTAGGGCAGTTAAAATTCTCCAGCAAAAAAGCAAGCAAAAGTACAGTGTCCTAATAACTTTTAGGTCAAAAATAATACCTGCCTTTAGCTAGAATAAATTAGTATTTATTTGGTGTGGAGGCAGTATGTATTCAGTGATTCCTTTTAAGTTGCACCTGTTTATGACAAAGCACATCAAACTTCTAAGTTGAAAAACTACCAACATATTTACTTAAACCTCACATTTACCAAATTAAGGTTTTCTAAGTATCCTTCACAAAACTACGCAAATAATCAGATTTTTTTTTCATTCTGTAATACAGTATGTTCTAAAGAAAATTTGTAAAAGGTTGCATTTGGCAAAACCTAATTCTCCCAATAAGTTGAGTTCAACAAACTTTTTTTTTTAGCTCAAACTAAACTCATTTTTAGGCTTTAAAGCGCTAGTCTCTAATCAAAATACCTACACAACTTCATTTTTTCAAATTTAAATAACTTTCATGAAGAGAAATACCAGTATGCTACTATTTTTTTTTTTCCTCTCTCTTCCATTCTAAACATTTACAGAGCATGGGGTATACTAACTGGAGTCTGCCTTGAAAGAAAAAGGGTAACTGATGTTGTGGAAAAGATTTAAGGCGACACTTGCAATACTTTTTTCAAGGGATCGAGTAGGGGGAAACCTCTTGTTTGTACAAGCATTTAGCTTCGTAACTAGTTTTACGCTGGGGAAAATTAGAGCCTGCTGGCTTAGGGACGGCTTCTGGGGCAGGAGGAGAAGAAAGCTGGAAGGCAGCGGCAGACAGAGTGGCTCTGACGGAGGACAAAGTCATTGGAGAAGAAAGGGGGCACACACCTGGTTCACAGCATCCGTGATGATGGTGGTCAGTCTGACAGTATTTGTCCCTTAAAGGCATTTTCAGTGGGCGCGACCTACTTTCCTTTCACTATAAGCAGCTCCTCATTGCGGCTTGGCTGTGGAAAAAAGCACAAACCAGTCACTCACCCTGAACTTCCCGGGGGGCCATTTCCCAGACAGGTCCCCCCTTCGTCCGCCCTCGGCTGTCCCTCCGCGGACCCGCTCCTTCTACTGGGGCCGAAAAAAAGGGAAAACGCACGAAGGCCCCTCGGGTCCGCGCTCCCGCACAGGTCCCTCGCCCTACCCGGAAACGCAGCCCCGGGCGCGCAGCGCAGGACGCAGGCCTGGCCGGCTGCGCGGGCGGCGGCGGCCTCGCCGGCCCCGGCGGGCGCGCGCGGGGACAAGGCGCGGAGCGCGGTGGCACGGCCGGCGCCGGGGGGCCGAGGGCGGCCGGGCGGGGGGCGCGGCGGCCGCGGCGGCCGAGGGGCTGCTCGGCCGCGGCGGGCCCACGGCCTCCCACCTCGCACGTGCCTCGGGGTCTCCCCGGCGGAGCCCCCGTCCCCACCACCCGGTGCGCCCAACTTACTGAACTCCGAGGGCGGGCCGGCGGCGGGCAGGCGGAAGGAAGAAGGCCGGGCGGCGGCGGGGACAGCCTGGCGTGGGAGGCGGCTTCGGCCCCACCTGGCGCGGCCTCCGCGGACCACGCGAAGGGGACCCGCGGGTCGGGCCCGACGCGCTCCCAAAGAGTCCCCGCCGGCGCCGACGCGGAAGCGCCACAGCTCACCACGTCCTCCGCGGCCCGAGGCGGCGGCGGCGGCGGCGGCTCACGGCGTCCCTCCGCGCTGTGCGGCTGGCGGGCGGCGCGCGGGCGCAGACAGTTGACAGGAGGAACCGCCCCGCAGCAGCAGCCGCCGCCGCCACCGAAGGAGCCGGAGCCGGAACCGGAGCGGGCAGGACCTGAGGAGCGCCTCACCGGGGCAACGGCTGCCGCCGAAGCCGGCTCCCCGACACCGCTCCACCTGCAACGGTCCCGCAGGCTTTGGAGAGGGGCGGGGAAGGCGGGGAGTCTCCCCCACCGTGGGCCTTTTTTTAGCAGCAGTTGTTTCTGGAAACTTTACTGGTCAGTCTCTGTCTCCGTCTCCCCCTCGCCGGAGAGCCTAAGCTGCCGCCGCCGCGGAGCGGATAAGAAGGGGAAGCAGAGACTCTCCGGCAGCGACGGGGAGCGACTGACTGACCCCGGACGGAGATGGGGCGAGGGCAGGAAGTGACAAGCTCTCCGAGTGGGTGGGGGGAGTGTGGCCGGCACGCCCGGGAGCGCCGCGCGCATGCGCCCGCCCGAGGCCCCCCGGCTGCTGGAAGGCGCGGCGAGGTGGCCGGGCCGGGGAGCGGCATCCGCGGCGGGTGGCGCGGGGTCGCATC